>JAKWBO010000681.1:12500-31182 GCA_034336685.1 Luscinia luscinia | reverse complement strand
ACCCCAAATCTACCCAGGAACCCCAAATCCACCCGGGCACCCCAAAATCCACCTTGGAAACCCCAAAATCCACCCGGGACCCCCAAAAATCCATCTGGGGTACCCAAAATCCACCTGGGAACCCCCAAAATCCACCTGGGAACCCCCAAAATCCAACTGGGAACCCCCAAAAATCCATCTGGGGTACCCAAAAATCCACCTGAGTACCCCAAAAATCCACATGGGAACCCCCAATCCAACTGGGAACACCAAAATCCACCTGGGAACCCCAAAATCCGCCTGGGGTACCCCCAAAATCCACCTGGGAACCCCAAAAATCCCCCTGGGGTACCCAAAATCCACCCAGGAACCCCCAAAATCCACCCAGGGCACCCAAAATTCACCTGGGGCACCCAAATCCACCTGGGAACCCCAAAATCCGCCTGGGAACCCCCAAATCCACCTGGGAACCCCAAAAATCCATCTGGGGTACCCAAAATCTACCCGGGGTACCCAAAAATCCATCTGGGGTACCCAAAATCCACCTGGGAACCCCAAAATCCGCCTGGGAACCCCCAAAATCCGCCTGGGAACCCCAAAATCCACCTGGGAACACCAAAATCCGCCTGGGAACCCCAAAAATCCACCTGGGAACCCCAAAATCCGCCTGGGAACCCCAAAAATCCGCCTGGGAACCCCAAAATCCACCTGGGAACACCAAAATCCACTTGGGAACCCCCAAAATCCACCTGGGAACCCCAAAATCCGCCTGGGAACCCCAAAAAATCCACCCGGGGAACCCAAAATCCACCTGGGAACCCCAAAAATCCATCTGGGAACCCCAAAAATCCATCTGGGGTACCTAAAATCCACCTGGGAACCCCAAAATCCATCTGGGGTACCCAAAATCACCCGGGTACCCAAAATCCATCTGGGGTACCCTAAATCCACCTGGGAACCCCAAAATCCGCCTGGGAACCCCAAAATCCACCTGGGAACCCCAAAATCAGCCTGGGAACCCCCAAAATCCGCTTCTGGGAACTCCCAAAATCCGCCCAGGGCACCCAAAATCCACCTGGGAACCCCTAAAATCCACCTGGGAACCCCCAAAATCCACCTGGGAACCCCCAAAATCCACCTGGGAACCCCAAAATCCACCTGGGAACCCCAAAATCCACCTGGGGCACCCCAAAAATCCACCCAGGGCACCCAAAATTCACCTGGGGCACCCAAAATCCACCCGGGGCACCCCAAAATCCACCTTTTTGGGGTTCCCCCCCTCCCAATTTTTGGGGTCCCCTCCCCACTTTTTGGAGTTTTTTTCCCCCTCTCCCCATTTTTGGGATATTTTCACCCCATTTTTGGGGTCCCCCATCCCGTTTTTGGGGTTCCCTCCCCATTTTTGGGTCCCCAATCCCATTTTTGGGGTCCCCTCCCCATTTTTGGGGTCCCAATCCCGTTTTTGGGGTTTTTTTCCCCTCCTCTCCCATTTTTGGGGTCCCAACTCCGTTTTTGGGGTCCCCAATCCCGCTTTTGGGGTCCCTCTCCCATTTTTGGGGTCCCCAATCCCATTTTAGGGTCCCTAATCCCGATTCTTGGGGTCCCGTCCCCGTTTTGGGGTCCCCAATCCTGTTTTGGGGTCCCCTCCCCGTTTTGGGGTCCCCAATCCGTTTTGGGGTCCCCAATCCCATTTTGGGGTCCTCCCCATTTTTGGGGTTCCCTCCCCATTTTGGGTCCCCAATCCCGCTTTTGGGGTCCTCTCCCCATTTTTGGGGTCCCTAATCCCGCTTTTGGGGTCCTCCTCATTTTTGGGGTCCTCCCCATTTTTGGGGTCCCCAATCCCATTTTTGGGGTCCCTAATCCCGATTTTTTGGGGTCCCCTCCCGTTTTTGGGGTCCCTCCCATTTTTGGGGTCCCCAATCCCGTTTTTGGGGTCCCTCCACATTTTGGGGTCCTCTCCATTTTTGGGGTCCCCAATCCTGTTTTTGGGGTCCCCATCCCATTTTTGGGGCCCTCACTCGCGAGATGAAGGGTCCGGGGGGATGGCAAAGCCCCTCCCCATTTTTGGGATTTCCTCCCGTTTTTGGGGTTTTTCCTCCTCCCCATTTTTGGGGTCCCCAATCCCGCTTTTGGGGTCCCCAGCCCGTTTTGGGGCCCTCACCTGCAGATGAAGGTCCCGGGGATGGCAAAGCCCCTCCCTGCTTTTTGGGGTTTTTTTCCTCCCCTCCCATTTTTGGGGTCCCTCCCATTTTTGGGGTCCCAATCCCATTTTTGGGGTCCCCAGCCTGCTTTTGGGGTCCCTCACTCGCAGATGAAGGTCCCGGGGGATGGCAAAGCCCCTCCCCATTTTTTGGGATTTCCTCCCATTTTGGGGTTTTTTTCCTCCTCCCCATTTTTGGGGTCCCCTCCCCATTTTTGGGGTCCCCCATCCCATTTTTGGGGTCCCCATCCCGTTTTTGGGGTCCCCAGCCCGTTTTTGGGGTCCCTCACTCGCAGATGAAGGTCCCGGGGGGGATGGCAAAGCCCCCTCCCCATTTTTGGGATTTCCTCCCCGTTTTGGGGGTTTTTTTCCCTCCCCTCCCCATTTTTGGGGTCCCCATCCCATTTTGGGGTCCCCTCCCCATTTTGGGGTCCCCATCCCGTTTTTGGGGTCCCCATCCCGTTTTGGGGTCCCTCACTCGCAGATGAAGGTCCCGGGGGGATGGCAAAGCCCCTCCCCGCTTTTGGGGTCCCCTCCCCATTTTTGGGGTCCCCAATCCCATTTTTTGGGGTCCCCATCCCGTTTTTGGGGTCCCTCACTCGCAGATGAAGGTCCCGGGGGGGATGGCCTGCAGCGCCCGCACCCCCCAGCCCATCTTGGCCGTGCGGTACAGCTGGAGCCGGACCCTGCAAGGGGCAAAAAACAGAGATTTGGGGCAAAAAACACAGATTTTGGGGAAAATAACAGAGATTTGGGGCAAAAAACACAGATCTGGGGCAAAAAACACAGATTTGGGGCAAAAAACACAGATTTTGGGAAAAAAATACAGATTTGGGGCAAAAAACCACAGATTTGGGGCAAAAAATACAGATCTGGGGCAAAAAACACAGATTTTGGGGAAAATAACAGAGATTTGGGGCAAAAAAACAGATCTGGAGCAAAAAACCAGAGATTTTGGGCAAAAAAATACAGATTTGGGGCAAAAAACACAGATTTGGGGCAAAAAACAGAGATTTTGGGCAAAAAAATACAGATCTGGGGCAAAAAACACAGATTTTGGGGAAAATAACAGAGATTTGGGGCAAAAAACACAGATCTGGGGCAGAAAACAGATTTTGGGGCAAAAAACACAGATTTTGGGGCAGAAAACAGAGATTTTGGGCAAAAAAACACAGATCTGGGGCAAAAAACCACAGATTTGGGGCAGAAAACAGAGATTTGGGGAAAAAAACCCAGAGATTTGGGGCAAAAACCACAGATTTGGGGCAAAAAACAGAGATTTTGGGCAAAAAACCCAGAGATTTTTGGGGTTTTTGGGTTTTTGGCTCACTTGATGCCGCTCTGCACCACGCGGTTCTCTGGGGTTTTGGGGTCAGTTTTGGGGTTTTTGGGGCAGATTTTGGGATTTTTGGGTCAGTTTTGGGGCAGTTTTTGGGGATTTTTGGGTCAGTTTTTGGGGTTTTGGGGATTTTTGGGTCAGTTTTGGGGCAGTTTTTGGGGGCAGTTTTTGGGGTCAGTTTTGGGGATTTTGGGTCAGTTTTTGGGGGATTTTTGGGTCAGTTTTGGGGCAGTTTTGGGGGCAGTTTTTGGGTTTTTTGGCTCACTTGATGCCGCTCTGCACCACGCGGTTCTCCGGGGTTTCTGGTCAGTTTTTGGGGGCAGTTTTTGGGATTTTGGGGTGCAGTTGTTGGGGTGTAGAATTTTGGGATTTTTGGATTTTTTTGGCTCACCTGATGCCGCTCTGCACCACGCGGTTCTCTGGGGTTTCTGGCTCAGTTTTGGGGGTTTTGGGGTGCAGTTTTGGGGTCAGTTTTTGGGATTTTTGGGGTGCAGATTTTGGGATTTTGGGGTGCAGTTTTTGGGTTTTTGGCTCACTTGATGCCGCTCTGCACCACGCCGGGTTCTCTGGGGTTTCTGGCTCAGTTTTGGGATTTTTAGGGTGCAGATTTTGGGGATTTTTGGGTTCAGAATTTCAGGATTTTTGGGTTTTTGGCTCACTTGATGCCGCTCTGCACCACACGGTTCTCTGGGGTTTCTGGCTCAGTTTTGGGGTTTTGGGGTGCAGATTTTGGGGCAGTTTTTGGGGTTTTGGGGTGCAGTTTTTGGGGGTTTTGGGGTCAGTTTTGGGGATTTTTGGGTTCAGAATTTCAGGATTTTGGGTTTTTGGCTCACTTGATGCCGCTCTGCACCGCGCGGTTCTCTGGGGTTTTGGGGTTTTGGGGCAGTTTTTAGGGTGCAGTTTTTGGGATTTTTGGGGTGCAGATTTTGGGGTTTTTGGGTTTTTTGGCTCACTTGATGCCGCTCTGCACCACGCGGTTCTCTGGGGTTTTGGGGCAGTTTTGGGGTTTTTGGGGGCAGTTTTTGAGGTGCAGTTTTTGGGGTTTTTGGGGTGCAATTTTTGGGGTTTTTGGCTCACTTGATGCCGCTCTGCACCACGCGGTTCTCTGGGGTTTTGGGGTCAGTTTTTGGGATTTTTGGGGTGCAGTTTTTGGGATTTTTGGGGTCAGTTTTGGGATTTTTGGGGTCAGTTTTTGGGATTTTTGGGGTGCAGTTTTTGGGTTTTTGGCTCACTTGATGCCGCTCTGCACCACGCCGGTTCTCTGGGGTTTTGGGGTCAGTTTTGGGGTTTTTGGGGTGCAGATTTTGGGGTTTTTGGGTTTTTGGCTCACTTGATGCCGCTCTGCACCACGCCGGTTCTTGCAGCTCCTCCAGCAGGTGCAGGCCTGGTTGCACTCGAAGATCAGGGGGGCTCGATCTTATTGAACTCCTGCAGCAGCCGCCCGTCCTGGGGAGAAGGGGCACTGAAACACCCCAAAACCACCCCAAAACACCCCAAAAACACCCTAAAAACAGCCTAAAACACCCCCAAAACAGCCTAAAAACACCCCCAAAACAGCCTAATCACACCCCAAAAACAGCCTAAAACACCCCAAAAATCACCCAAAAACACCCCAATAGCAGCCTAAAAACACCCCCAAAACATCCCCAAAACAGCCTAAAACAGCCTAAAACACCCCAAAACAGCCTAAAAACACCCCAAAACCACCCTAAAACAGCCTAAAAACACTCTCAAAACAGCCTAAAACACCCCAAAACATCCTAAAACCACCCCAAAACACTCCCAAAAATCACCCCAGAACAGCTCTAAATTAACCCCAAAAACACCTCAAAACCACCCCAATAATAACCCCAAAACACCCCAAAAATAGCCTAACAACACCCCCAAAAACACCCTAATAACCCCAAAACAGCCTAAAAACACCCTGAACTTACCCCAAAAATACCTTTAAAATTCCTCCAAAACATCCCCAAAATCACCCCAAAAACACAACCCAAAATCACCCAGAACAGCTGGGCTGTTCCATTTTTGGGATCTTTTTTGTCAATTTTTGGGGTGTTGTGTGTCTATTTTTGGGGTGTTTTGTGTCTATTTTTGGGGCATTTTTGGGCTATTTTTCTGTCTATTTTTGGGGATTTTTTGGGGTGTTTTTTGTCTATTTTTGGGGTATTTTTGGGCTATTTTGTGTCTATTTTTTGGGTGTTCTGTGTCCTTTTGGGGTGTTCTGTGTCTATTTTGGGGGCATTTTTGGGCTATTTTTCTGTCTATTTTTGTGTCAATTTTCGGGGTGTTCTGTGTATTTTTGGGGTATTTTTGTGCCTATTTTTGAGGTATTCTGTGTCCATTTTTGGGGTGTTATTTTCTATTTTGGGGTGTTATGTGTCTATTTTTGGGCTATTTTTCTGTCCATTTTGGGGGATTTTTGGGGTGTTTTTTGTCTATTTTGGGGTATTTTTGGACTATTTTGGTGTCCATTTTTGGGGTGTTCTGTGTCTGGTTTTGTGTCTATTTTTGGGCTATTTTGGTGTCTATTTTTGGGGTGTTCTGTGTCTATTTTTGGGGCATTTTTGGGCTACTTTTCTGTCTATTTTTGGGGATTTTTTTGGGGCTATTTTTCTGCCTATTTATGGGGATTTTTTGGGATTTTTTTGTCTATTTTTGTGCCTATTTTTGAGGTATTCTGTGTCCATTTTTGGGGTGTTCTGTGTCTATTTTTGGGGTGTTCTGTGTCTATTTTTGTGTCTGTTTTTGAGCTATTTTGTGTCTATTTTTGGGGCATTCTCTATCTATTTTTGGGGTGTTCTGTGTCCATTTTTGGGGTATTTTTGGGCTATTTTTGTGTCTGTTTTTGGGCTATTTTGGTGTCTATTTTTGGGGTGTTCTGTGTGGATTTTGGGGTGTTCTGTGTCTATTTTTGTGTCTATTTTTTGGCTATTTTGGTGTCTATTTTTGGGTGTTATTTTCAATTTTTGGGGTGTTCTGTGTCTATTTTTGTGTCTGTTTTTGAGCTATTTTGGTGTCTATTTTTGGGGTGTTTTGTGTCTATTTTTGGGGCATTTTTGGGCTATATTTCTGTCTATTTTGGGGGATTTTTGGGGTGTTCTGTGTCCATTTTTGGGGTGTTCTGTGTCTATTTTTGTGTCTATTTTTGTATCTATTTTGGTGTCTATTTTAGGGTGTTCTCTATCTATTTTTGGGGTGTTCTGTGCGGATTTTGGGGCCGGTTTTGGGGTCCCTCCCCTTCCCCAGGGGTTTGGGGACCCCCTCACCTTGTCGTACCAGCAGCGGATGCTGAGCTGCCCACACAGGCAGTTGGAGGAGGAGCAATCGTCCTGGCAGGTGCAGTGCTGGGGAAACCAAAATCCACCCAAAATTCACCCAAAATTCATACAAAAATCATCCCAGAATTCTCCCAAAATCCACCCAAAATTCACCCAAAATCCACCCAAAATTCACCCAAAATCCACCCAAAATCCACCCAAAATTCACCCAAAATCCACCCAAAATCCACCCAGAATCCACCCAAAATCCAGACAAAATTCAGACAAAAATCATCCCAGAATTCTCCCAAAATTCATCCCAGAATTCACCCAAAAATCAACCCTAATTTATCCAAAATTCACCCAAAATTCACCCAAAATTCATCCCAGAATTCACCCAGAATTCACCCAAAATCCACCCAAAATTCACCCAGAATTCACCCAAAATTCACCCAAAATTCACCCAAAATTCAGACAAAATTCAGACAAAATTCACCCAAAATTCACCCAAAATTCATACAAAAATCATCCCAGAATTCAGACAAAATTCAGACAAAAATCACCCCAGAATTCACCCAAAAATCACCCCCAATTTACCCAAAAATCACCCCCAATTGACCCAAAATCCACCCAAAATTCACCCAAAATTCATCCCAGAATTCTCCCAAAATTCAGACAAAAATCACCCCAGAATTGACCCAAAAATCACCCCCAATTTACCCAAAATCCACCCAAAATTCAGACAAAATTCATACAAAAATCATCCCAGAATTCACCCAGAATTCACCCAAAAATCACCCCCAATTTACCCAAAATTATCCCAAAATTCACCCAGAATTTACCCAGGATTAACACAAAAATCACACAGAATTATCCCAAATTCATCCCAAAATTCACACAAAAGTGATCCCAAAGTTACCCCCAACAATCCCCCAAAATCCCCCAAAATCCTCCCAGTGCCCCCAAAACCCCTCCCAGTCCCTCCCAGTGTCCCCAGTCCCTCCCAGTGCCCCCACCTGCAGGTGGGTGATGTTGTGGTCGATGTTCATGGTGGAGATCCCATAGTTACCCCCAAAAATCCCCCAACAATCCCCCCAAATCCCCTGCCAGTGCCCCCAAAACCCCTCCCAGTCCCTCCCAGTCCCTCCCAGTGCTCCCAGTCCTCCCAGTCCCCCCACCTGCAGATGGGTGATGTTGTGGTCGATGTTCATGGTGGAGATCCCAAAATCCACCCAAAATCCCATCCCAGTGCCCTAAAATCCCCTAAAATCCCTCAAAATGCCCCCAAGACCAACCAAAAATCCCCCAAAATCTCCTCCCAGTCCCTCCCAGTCCCTCCCAGTCCCTCCCAGTGCCCCCAGCACCTGCAGGTGGGTGATGTTGTGGTCGATGTTCATGGTGGAGATCCCAAAGTTACCCCCAAAATCCCCCCAAAAATCCCCCTAAAACCCCCCTCCCAGTGTCCCCAAAATCCCTCCCAGTCCCTCCCAGTGCCCCCAGTCCCTCCCAGTGCCCCCACCTGCAGGTGGGTGATGTTGTGGTCGATGTTCATGGTGGAGATCCCAAAGTTACCCCCAACAATCCCCCAAAATCCCCCCAAATCCCCTCCCAGTCCCTCCCAGTCCCTCCCAGTGCCCCCAAATCCCCCAAATCCCCTCCCAGTCCCTCCCAGTGCCCCCAGTCCCTCCCAGTCCCTCCCAGTCCCCCCACCTGCAGGTGGGTGATGTTGTGGTCGATGTTCATGGTGGAGATCCCAAAATCCACCCAAACCCCCCCAAAAATCCCCCCAAAATGCCCTCCCAGTGTCCCCAAAACCCCTCCCAGTCCCTCCCAGTCTCTCCAAGTCCCTCCCAGTGCCCCCACCTGCAGGTGGGTGATGTTGTGGTCGATGTTCATGGTGGAGATCCCAAAATTTCCCCAAAATCCCCCAAAACCCCCCAAATCCCCTCCCAGTGCCCCAAATATTCCCCAAATCCCCTCCCAGTCCCTCCCAGTGCCCCCAGTGCTCCCAGTGCCCCCACCTGCAGGTGGGTGATGTTGTGGTCGATGTTCATGGTGGAGGTCCTACAGTTACCCCCAAAATCTCCCCCAAAATCCCCCTAAAACCCCCAAAAATTCCCCAAATCCCCTCCCAGTCCCTCCCAGTGCCCCCCAGTCCCTCCCAGTCCCCCCACCTGCAGGTGGGTGATGTTGTGGTCGATGTTCATGGTGGAGATCCCAAAATCCTCCCCAAAATCCCATCCCAGTGCCCTAAAATCCCCCTAAAATCCCTCAAAATGCCCCCCAAGACCAACCAAAAATCCCCCAAATCCCCTCCCAGTCCCTCCCAGTCCCTCCCAGTCCCTCCCAGTGCTCCCAGTCCCTCCCAGTGCCCCCAGCACCTGCAGGTGGGTGATGTTGTGGTCGATGTTCATGGTGGAGATCCCAAAACCCACCCAAAACCCCCCAAAAATCCCCCCAAAATGCCCTCCCAGTGCCCCCAAACCCCTCCCAGTCCCTCCCAGTGTCCCCCAGTCCCTCCCAGTGCCCCCACCTGCAGGTGGGTGATGTTGTGGTCGATGTTCATGGTGGAGGTCTCGCAGTTCTCGGCGATGTACTTGTAGTCCTGCGGACACGGCTCTCGTCCACGCCCGTTCACGCACGGGATGGGCACGTTCTCGTGGCCACGGGCCACGTCCCTCGCGGCCAGCGGGGTCAGAGCCCAAATCCCCAAAATCCACCCGGGACAACCCGAAATCCACCCAAAATCCACCCAAAATAACCCAAAATCAGAACAATCCCCACCAAAATCCACCGGGATAACCCAAAATCCACCCAGAAATGGAAAAATCCCAGTGGAATCCGGCCACGTCCCTGCGGCCAGCGGGTCAGAGCCCAAATCCACCCGGGACAACCCGAAATCCACCCAGGATAACCCAAAATCCACCCGGATAATCCAAAATCAGAAAAATCCCCACCAAAATGCACCCGGGATAACCCAAAATCCACCCAGAAATGGGAAAATCCCAGTGGAATCCCGGCCACGTCCCTCGCGGCCACCAGAGCCAGAGGTGGCCCCAAAATCCACCCGGATAACCCAAAATCCACCGGGATAACCCAAAATCCAACCAGGACAACCCAAAATCCACCGGGACAACCCAAAATCCACCCGGGATTACCCAAAATCAGAACAATCCCCACCAAAATCCACCCGGATAACCCAAAATCCACCCAAAATAACCCAAAATCAGAACAATCCCCACCAAAATGCACCCGGGATAACCCAAAATCCACCCGGGACGACCCAAAATCAGAAAAATCCCCACCAAAATCCACCCGGGATAACCCGAAATCCACCCAGAAATGGGAAAATCCCAGTGGAATCCGGCCACGTCCCTGCGACCAGCGGGGGTCAGAGCCCAAATCCCCCAAAATCCACCCGGGACAACCCGAAATGCACCGGGATGACCCAAAATCCACCCGGGACAACCCAAAATCCACCCGGGACAACCCAAAATCAGAAAAATCCCCACCAAAATCCACCCAGAAATGGGAAAATTCTCACGGAAATCTGGGAAAAAACCCAAAATCGCTAAAATTCCCCAAATTGCAGACCCCATCCCCCACCTGCTGACGATGCGCTCGGTGTGCAGCCCCCAGCCTCAATTTGGGACTCAAAGCACCAGAAACCACCAAAAAAATCCCAAAAAATTCCCAAAAAATTCCCAAAAAAATCCCCCAAAAATCCCAAAAATTCCCAAAATCCCCAAAAAATTCCCAAAAGTTACCCAAACTTTCCCACAACTCCTCCACCCCAGACCTGCTGACGATGCGCTCGGTGTGCAGCGCCCTCCCTGCCGCCCCTAGCCTCAATTTGGGACTCAAAGCCCCAAAACCACCAAAAAATCCCAAAAATCCCAAAAAAATCCAAAAATCCCAAAAAAATCCCAAAAATCCCCAAAAATTCCCAAAATCCCCAAAAAGATTCCCAAAAATTCCCAAAATTTCTCACAACTCCTCCACCCCAGACCTGCTGATGATGCGCTCGGTGTGCAGCCCCCAGCCTCAATTTGGGACACAACCCCCTAAAAACCACCAAAAAATCGCAAAAAATTCCCAAAAAAATCCCAAAAATTCCCAAAAAATCCCAAAAATTACCCCAAAATTCCCAAAAATCTGAGATTTCCCCCACCTGCTGACGATGCGCTCGGTGTGCAGCCCCCAGCCTCAATTTGGGACTCAAAGCCCCAAAAACCACCAAAAAATCCCTAAAAATCCCAAAAAATCCTGCAAAAATCCCAAAAAATCCCAAAAATTCCCAAAAATTCCCAAAAATTCTAAAAATTCCCAAAAATTCCCCAAACCCCCAGGGATGTGTGAGGACCCCCCACCTGCTGACGATGCGCTCGGTGTGCAGCCCCTAGCCTCAATTTGGGACTCAAAGCCCCAAAACCACCAAAAATCACAAAAAATCCCAAAAATCCCAAAAAAATCCCAAAAATCCCCCCAAAAAATCCCAAAAATTCCCAAAATTTCCCCAAAAATTACCAAAAATCTGAGATTTTCCCCACCCCCACCTGCTGACGATGCGCTCGGTGTGCAGCCCCCAGCCTCAATTTGGGACACAAAGCCCCAAAAACCACCAAAAAAATCCCAAAAATTCCCAAAAAATCCCAAAAAATTCCCAAAAATTCCCAAAAATTCCAAAAAAATTCCCAAAATTCCAAAACCCCAGGAATGTGTGAGGACCCCCACCTGCTGACGATGCGCTCGGTGTGCAGCCCCCAGCCCCAATTTGGGACACAACACCCCAAAAACCACCAAAAAATCCCAAAAAATCCCAAAAAAATCACAAAAAAATCAAAAAATTCCAAAAATCCCCAAAAAGATTCCCAAAATTTCCAAAATTTCCCACAACTCCCCCAGCCCAGACCTGCTGACGATGCGCTCGGTGTGCAGCCCTCAGCCCCAATTTGGGACTCAAAGCCCCAAAACCACCAAAAAATCCCAAAAATCCCAAAAATCCCAAAAAATTCCCCAAAAATTCCCAAAATCCCCAAAAATTCCCAAAATCTGAAGTTTTCCCACCCCCACCTGCTGACGATGCGCCGGTGTGTAGCCCCCAGCCTCAATTTGGGACTCAAAGCACCAGAAACCACCAAAAAATCCCAAAAATTCCCAAAAAATCCCAAAAATCCCCAAAAACCCAAAAATCCCCAAAAAATTCCCAAAAATCCCAAAAATTCCCAAAATTCCCCAAACCCCCAGGGATGTGTGAGGACCCCCACCTGCTGACGATGCGCTCGGTGTGCAGTCCCCAGCCTCAATTTGGGACTCAAAGCCCCAAAACCACCAAAAAAATCCCAAAAAAATCCCAAAAATCCCCAAAAATCCCAAAAATCCCCAAAAAATCCCAAAAATTCCCAAAATTTCCCCAAAATTCCCAAAAATCCGAGATTTTCCCCACCCCCACCTGCTGACGATGCGCTTCAGTGTGCAGCCCCCAGCCTCAATTTGGGACTCAAAGCCCCAAAACCACCAAAAATCCCAAAAATTCCCAAAAATCCCAAAAATTCCCAAAAATTCCCAAAATTCCAAAAAATTCCCAAAAATTCCCAAAAACCCCAGGAATGTGTGAGGACCCCCACCTGCTGACGATGCGCCGGTGTGCAGCCCCCAGCCTCAGTTTGGGACTCAAAGCCCCAAAACCACCAAAAAATCCCCAAAAAATCCCAAAATTCCCAAAATTCCCCCCAAAAATTCCCAAAAATCTGGGATTTTCCCACCCCCACCTGCTGACGATGCGCTCGGTGTGCAGCGCCCTCCGCCGCCCCCCAGGCGCAGTTTCCGGTTGAGCTGCAGCGCGACCCAGACCTCGGAGCGCCGGGGTCAGGGTCCAGGGGGAGTCGCCCTCCTTGTTCAGCAGCTCGGGGTCAGCCCCGCGACAGGAACAGGCTGGGAGAGACCCTCCCAAATTAGAGACCCCTCCTCAAATTAGAGACCCCTCCTCAAATTGAGAGAGATCCCGACTCAAATTAGAGACCCCTCCCAAATTCAGGTCCAGGGGGGAGTCGCCCTCCTTGTTCCGCAGCTCGGGGTCGGCCCCCCGCGACAGGAACAGGCTGGGAGAGACCCCTCCCCAAATTAGAGACCCCTCCTCAAATTAGAGACCCTCCTCAAATTGAGAGAGAGACCCCACTCAAATTAGAGACCCCCACTCAAATTAGAGAGAGACCCCGACCCAAATTCAGGTCCAGGGGGAGTCGCCCTCCTTGTTCCTAAGCAGCTCGGGGTCAGCCCCTCGGGACAGGAACAGGCTGGGAGAGACCCCCACTCAAATTAGAGACCCTCCTCTAATTGAGAGAGAGACCCCCACCCAAATTCACAGAGAGACCCCGACCCAAATTCACAGAGAGACCCCTCCCCAAATTCAGGTCCAGGGGGAGTCGCCCTCCTTGTTCCGCAGCTCGGGGTTGGCCCCCCGCTGACAGGAACAGGCTGGGGAGACCCCCACTCAAATTAGAGACCCCTCCCCAGATTGAGAGAGACCCTCCTCAAATTCAGGGACCCCCAGAGCCCCCAGCCCCAATACCTGACGCAGTCGTGGTAGCTCTCCCGGGCAGCGATGTGCAGGGGCGTGTCCCTGTGTCCCTGTCACCCCCATGTCCCCTGACTCCCTGACTCTCCTGAAGCCCCCAGACCCCTGTGACCCCTCAGACCCCCCAGACCCTCAGAAGCCCCCAGCCCCAATACCTCACACAATCGTGGCAGCTCTCCGGGCAGCGATGTGCAGGGGCGTGTCCCCGTGGAAGTTGTGTCCCCATGTCGCCTGACCCCCTGAGGCTCTGTGACCCCCTGAAGCCCCCAGAGCCCCCCAGCCCCAATACTCACACAATCATGGCAGCTCTCCGGGCTGCGATGTGCAGGGGCGTGTCCCCGTGTCCCTGTCACCCCCAGACCCCTGACACCCCCAGACCCCTGTGACCCCCCAGACCCCTGAGAAGCCCCCCAGCCCCAATACCTGACACAGTCGTGGCAGCTCTCCCGGGCTGTGATGTGCAGGGGCGTGTCCCCATGTCCCTGTCACCCCATGTCCCCTGACACCCCCAGACCCCTGTGACCCCTGTGACCCCCCCTGAAGCCCCCCCAGAGCCCCCAGCCCCAATACACCTCACACAATCGTGGTAGCTCTCCCGGCAGCGATGTGCAGGGGCGTGTCCCCGTGTCCCCATGTCCCCTGACTCCCTGAAGCCCCCAGACCCCTGTGACCCCTCAGACCCCCCAAAGCCCCCCAGAGCCCCCAGCCCCAATACCTGACACAGTCGTGGCAGCTCTCCGGGCAGCGATGTGCAGGAGCGTGTCCCCGTGTCCCTGTCACCCCCACATCCCCTGACACCCCCAGACCCCTGTGACCCCTGTGACCCCCTGAGAAGCCCCCAGCCCCAATACCTGACGCAGTCGTGGTAGCTCTCCGGGCAGCGATGTGCAGGGGCGTGTCCCCGTGGAAGTTGACGGCGTGCAGGTCGTGTCCCCGTGTCCCCTGACTCTCCTGACCCCCTGAGGCTCTGTGACCCCTGAGAAGCCCCCAGCCCCAATACCTGGACGCAGTCGTGGTAGCTCTCCGGGCTGCGATGTGCAGGGGCGTGTCCCCGTGTCCCCACGTCCCCTGACTCCCCTGACTCCTGAAGCCCCCAGACCCCTGTGACCCCTGTGACCCCCCTGAAGCCCCAGAGCCCCCAGCCCCAATACCTCACACAATCATGGTAGCTCTCCCGGGCAGCGATGTGCAGGGGCGTGTCCCCGTGGAAGTTGACGGCGTGCAGGTCGCACTGCGCTGCTTCAGCAGCACTCTCGGGCGATCTCGGGCGCTGCCCGTGAACTGACGCCCCAGTGCAGGCAGATGTTCTCCTCCTGGGGGTGGGGAAAGGGGTTTGGGTTAAAAATGGGGTGGGGGAAAAAAATGGGGGTTGGGGGTAAAAGGTGGGGGTTGGGGGTAAAAAATGGGGTTTGGGGTAAAAAACTGATTTAGGGGGTAAAAAATGGGCTTTGGGGGTAAAAAAACTGATTTAGGGGGTAAAAAATGGGGTTTGGGGTAAAAAAATGGGGGTTGGGGTAAAAATGGGGGATGGGGGTAAAAAATGGGGGTTGGGGGTAAAAATGGGGTTTGGGGGGTAAAAAATGGGGTTAGGGTAAAAAATGGGGTTTGGGGGTAAAAAAATGGGGTTTGGGGGTAAAAAATGGGGTTTGGGTTAAAAATGGGGTGGGGGAAAAAATGGGGGTTGGGGTAAAAGGTGGGGGGTTGGGGGTAAAAATGGGGTTGGGGTAAAAAAAACTGATTTAGGGGTTTAAAAATGGGGTTGGGGTAAAAAATGGGGTTTGTGGGTAAAAATGAGGGGTTGGGGCACCCTCAGGTGTCCCTCAGGTGTCCTCAGGTGTCCCCAGGTGTGTCCCCAGGTGTCCCCAAATGTCTCCCAGGTGTCCCTAAATGTCCCCAGCTGTCCCCCACCTGTCCCCCAGGAGTCCCTCAGTGTCCCCAGCTGTCCCCCAGTTGCCCCCAGATGTCCCCACGTGTCCCCAGCTGTCCCCAGTCCCCCAGTCCCCCAATCCCCCCAGTCCCCCAGTCCCCCAGTCCCCCAGTCCCCCAGCCCCCCAGTCCCCCCAGTGCCCCCAGTGCCCCCAGTCCCCCAGCCCCCAGTCCCCCCAGTGCCCCCAGTCCCCCCAGTCCCCCCAGTCCCCCAGTCCCCAGTCCCCCCAATCCCCCCAGTCCCCCAGTGCCCCCAGTGCCCCCAGTCCCCCCAGTCCCCCAGCTGTCCCCAGCCCCCCAGTCCCCCCAGTCCCCCCCAGCTGTCCCCAGTCCCCCCAGTCCCCCAGTGCCCCAGTCCCCACGTGTCCCCAGTCCCCCAGTCCCCCCAGTCCCCCAGTCCCTCAGTCCCCCAGTCCCCACGTGTCCCCAGTCCCCCCAGTCCCCCCAGTCCCCCAGTCCCCCCAGTCCCCCCAGTCCCCCAGTGCCCCAGTCCCCCAGTCCCCCAGTCCCCCCAGTCCCCCAGTCCCCCCAGTCCCCCCAGTCCCCCAGTCCCCCCAGTCCCCCCAGTCCCCAGCTGTCCCCAGTCCCCAGCTGTCCCCAGCCCCCAGTCCCCCCCAGTCCCCACGTGTCCCCAGTCCCCCAGTCCCCCAGTCCCCCAGTCCCCCAGCTGTCCCCAGTCCCCCAGTCCCCCAGTCCCCCCAGTCCCCCAGTCCCCCCAGTCCCCCAGTCCCCCAGTGCCCCCAGTCCGCCCCCAGTGCCCTAGTGCCCCCAGTCCCCCAGTGCCCCCAGTGCCCCCAGTTCCCCCAGTGCCCCCAGTGCCCCCCTCACGTTGTCGGTCAGGGTGACGTCGGCCCCGCTGCGTCAGCAGCCGCCGAATGACCTCGATGTGCTTGTGCTCGGCCGCCCAGATGATGGGGGTCCAGCCCCGCTGTCCTGGGGGGTCACTCGGGAGTCACTCGGGGGTCACTCGGGTCACTGACCACCCCTGACCCCCCAGACCACCTCTGACCCCACTGACCACCCCCAAACTCAAACCCAGATGAGGGGGTCCAGCCCCGCTGTCCTGGGGGGTCACTCGGGGTCACCCGGGGGTCACTCAGGGTCACCCAGGGGTCACTGACCACCCCTGACCCCCAGTGACCAACACTGACCACCCTGACCCCCCAGACCACCCCTGACCCTCACTGACCATCTCAAACCCCAACCCAGATGATGGGGGTCCAGCCCCCATGTCCTGGGGGGGCACCTGGGTCACCCGGGGTCACTGACCATCCCTGACCCCCCCAGACCACCCTGACCCCCACTGGACCACCCCTGACCAACAATGACCCCCTAAACCCAGACCCAAACCCAGACCCCATGTCCTGGGGGTCACTCGGGGTCACTGACCCCCTGACCCTCACTGACCCCCACTGACCATCCCAAACCCCGACCCAAACAGGGTCCAGCCCCGCTGTCCTGGGGGGTCACTCGGGTCACTGACCACCCCTGACCCCCCAGACCACTCCCTGACCCCCCAGACCACCCCAAACTCAAACCCAGATGATGGGGGTCCAGCCCCCGCTGTCCTGGGGGGTCACTCGAGGTCACCTGGGGGTCACTCAGGGTCACCCAGGGGTCACTGACCACCCTGACCGCCACTGACCAACACTGACCACCCTGACCCCCCAGACCACCCCTGACCCTCACTGACCATCCCAAACCCAGACCCAGATGATGGGGGTCCAGCCCCCACTGTCCTGGGGGCACCCGGGGTCACCCGGGGTCACTCGGGGTCACCCGGGGTCACTGACCACCCCTGACCCCCCAAACCACCACTGACCATTCCAAACCCAGACCCACATGATGGGGGTCCAGCCCCCGCTGTCTTGGGGGTCACCGGGGTCACTGGGGTCACTCGGGGTCACTGACCACCCCTCGACCCCCCCAGGACCCTCATTGACCCCCACTGACCATTCCAAACCCAGACCCAAACAATCAGGGTCCAGCCCCTGCTGTCCTGGGGGTCACTCAGCGGTCACTCAGGGTCACTGGCCACCCCTGACCCCCAGACCCTCACTGACCATCCCAAACCCAGACCCACATGATGGGGGTCCAGCCCCCCTGTCCTGGGTGGGTCACTTCGGGGTCACCCGGGGTCACCTTGGGTCACTGACCACCCCTGACCCCCAGTGACCAACACTGACCATCTCAAACCCCAACCCAGATGATGGGGGTCCAGCCCCCATGTCCTGGGGGCACCCGGGTCACCCAGGGGTCACTGACCATCCCTGACCCCCAGACCACCCCTGACCCCCACTGGACTACTCCCTGACCAACACTGACCCCCTAAACCCAGACCCAAACCCAGACCCCAGTCCTGGGGGTCACTAGGTCACTGACCCCCTGACCCTCACTGACCCCACTGACCATCCCAAACCCCGACCCAAACAGGGTCCAGCCCCGCTGTCCTGGGGGTTACTTGGGGTCACTGACCACCCTGACCCCCCAGACCACCTCTGACCCCCACTGACCATCTCAAACCCCAACCCAGATGATGGGGGTCCAGCCCCCGCTTGTCCTGGGGGGGTCACTCGGGGTCACTCAGGGGTCACTGACCATCCCTGACCCCCAGACCCTCACTGACCACCCCAAACCCAGACCCAGATGATGGGGGTCCAGCCCCGCTGTCCTGGGGGGCACCCGGGGTCACCCGGGGTCACTGACCACCCCTGACCCCCAGACCACCCCTGACCTCACTGACCACCACAAACCCAGACCCAGATGATGGGGGTCCAGCCCCGCTGTCCTGGGGGTCACCCGGAGTCACTCCGGTCACTGACCCCACTGACCCCCCCCAGACCACTCCCTGACCCCCCAGACCACCCCTGACCCCCCAGACCACCCCTGACCCCCACTGGACCACCCTGACCAACAATGACCCCCTAAACCCAGACCCAGATGATGGGGGTCCAGCCCCTGCTGTCCTGGGGGTCACTCGGGTCACCTGGGGTCACCCGGGGTCACTGACCACCTCCTGACCCCCCAGGACCACCCTGACCAACACTGACCACCCCTGACCCTCACTGACCCCCACTGACTATCCCAAACCCCGACCCAAACAGGGTCCAGCCCCCATGTCCTGGGGGGGTCACTCGGGGTCACTCAGGGGTCACTGACCACCCCTGACCCTCTGACCACTCCCAGGACACTCAGGACAGTCCCTGGACACTGAGTGGACACTCAGGACACACTCAGGCCACTCTCAGGACAGTCCCTGGACACTGAGTGGACACTGAGGACACTCTCAGGCCAGTCCCTGGACACTGAGTGGACACTCAGGCCACACTCAGGACACTCTCAGGACACTCAGGCCAATCCCAGGACACTGAGTGGACACTGACCTGCGCGTTCACGTCCAC
>JAKWBO010000680.1:0-30000 GCA_034336685.1 Luscinia luscinia | reverse complement strand
GGCTAGGTTAGGTTAGGGCTAGGGTTAGGGCTAGGTTAGGCTAGGGCTAGGCTTAGGCTAGGTTAGGCTAGGGCCAGGTTAGGGTTAGGCTAGGGTTAGGGTTAGGCTAGGCTTAGGTTAGGGTTAGGTTAGGCTAGGTTAGGGTTAGGCTAGGGTTAGGCTAGGTTAGGTTAGGTTAGGTTAGGCTAGGTTAGGTTAGGTTAGGTTAGGGTTAGGTTAGGTTAGTGATAGGGTTAAGAATTAGGTTAGGTCACGGTTAAGGGTTAAGGTTAGGTTAGAGTTAGTGTTAGGTTAAGGTTAGGATAAGGATAGGGTTAGCTTAGGTTAAAGGTTAGAGTTATAGTTAGGGTTAGGTTAGGGTTAGGGTTAGGTTAGGTTAGGTTAGGTTAGGGTTAGGCTTAGGTTTAGGTTTAGGTTAGTGTTTGAGGGTGCCTCTGGGAGTGCAGCACAGACGGCCCACCCGTGGGTGGGCGTGAAGAAGGGCCTGCGTGTGCCCCTGGGTGTGCCGCCACGGCCGGTCCACCCGTGGGTGGGCGAGAAGAAGGGCCTGCGTGTGGCTCTGGGTGTGCCGCCACGGCCGGCCCACCCGTGGGTGGGAGTGCAGAAGGGCCTGCAGTTGCCTCTGGGTGTGCCGCCACGACCGGCCCACCCGTGGGTGGGCGTGCAGAACTGTTTGCGTGTGCCACTGGCTGTGCCGCCACGGCCGGCCCACCCGTGGGTGGGCTTGCAGAAGGGCCTGCAGTTGCCTCTGGGTGTGCCGGCACGGCCGATCCACCCGTAGGTGGGCATGCATAAGGGCTTGCGGTTGTCTCTGGGTGTGCCGCCACGGCCGGTCCACCCATGGGTGGGCGTGCAGAAGGGCCTACGCTGGTGTGCGCCTGCTGACGTGTGCTGCGCATGCGCGCCACTGGCTCCACCCGTGGGTGGGCGTGCAGAACTGTTTGCGTGTGCCACTGGGTGTGCCGCCACGGCCGGCCCACCCGTGGGTGGGCGTGCAGAAGGGTTTGCGGTTGCCTCTGGGTGTGTCGCCACGGCCGGCCCACCCGTGGGTGGGCGTGCAGAAGGGCCTGTGTGAGCCTCTGGGTGTGCCGCACGGCCGGCCCACCCGTGGGGTGGGCGTGCAGAAGGGCCTACTATTGCCTCTGGGTGTGCCGCCACGGCCGGCCCACCCGTGGGCGGGCATGCAGAAAGGCCTGCGGTTGCCTCTGGGTGTGCCGCGACGGCCGGCCCACCCGTGGGTGGGCGTGCAGAACTGTTTGCTTGTGCCACTGGGTGTGCCGCCACGGCCGGCCCACCCGTGGGTGGGCATGCAGAACTGTTTGCGTGTGCCACTGGGTGTGCCGCACGGCCGGCCCCACCCGTGGGTGGGCGTGCAGAACTGTTTGCGTGTGCCACTGGGTGTGCCGCCACGGCCGGCTCACCCGTGGGTGGGCGTGCAGAAGGGTTTGCGGTTGCCTCTGGGTGTGTCGCCACGGCCGGCCCACCCGTGGGTGGGCGTGCAGAAGGGCCTGCGTGTGCCTCTGGGTGTGCCGACACGGCCGGCCCACCCGTGGGTGGGCGTGCAGAAGGGCCTGCGTGTTGCCTCTGGGTGTGCCGCCACGGCCGGCCCACCCGTGGGTGGGCGTGCAGAACGGCCTGCGTGTTGCCTCTGGGTGTGCCGCCACGGCCGGCCCACCCGTGGGTGGGCGTGCAGAACTGTTTGCGTGTGCCACTGGGTGTGCCGCCACGGCCGGCCCACCCGTGGGTGGGCGTGCAGAACTGTTTGCGTGTGCCACTGGGTGTGCCGCCACGGCCGGCCCACCCGTGGGTGGGCGTGCAGAACTGTTTGCGTGTGCCACTGGGTGTGCCGCCACGGCCGGCCCACCCGTGGGTGGGCGTGCAGAAGGGTTTGCGGTTGCCTCTGGGTGTGCCGCGACGGCCGGCCCACCCGTGGGTGGGCGTGCAGAAGGGCTTGCGTGTGCCTCTGGGTGTGCCGCCACGGCCGGCCCACCCGTGGGGTGGGCGTGCAGAAGGGCTTGCGGTTGCCTCTGGGTGTGCCACGACGGCCGGCCCACCCGTGGGTGGGCGTGCAGAACTGTTTGCGTGTGCCACTGGGTGTGCCGCACGGCCGGCCCACCCGTGGGTGGGCGTGCAGAACTGTTTGCGTGTGCCACTGGGTGTGCCGCCACGGCCGGCCCACCCGTGGGTGGGCGTGCAGAACTGTTTGCGTGTGCCACTGGGTGTGCCGCCACGGCCGGCCCACCCGTGGGTGGGCGTGCAGAAGGGCTTGCGGTTGCCTCTGGGTGTGCCGCCACGGCCGGCCCACCCGTGGGTGGGCGTGCAGAAGTGTTTGCGTGTGCCTCTGGGTGTGCCGCCACGGCCGGCCCACCCGTGGGTGGGCGTGCAGAACGGTTTGCGTTGCCTCTGGGTGTCGCCACGGCCGGCCCACCCGTGGTGGCGTGCAGAAGTGCTTGCGTTGCCACTGGTGTCGCACGGCCGCCCACCCGTGGGTGGGCGTGCAGAACTGTTTGCGTGTGCCACTGGGTGTGCCGCCACGGCCGGCCCACCCGTGGGTGGGCGTGCAGAACTGTTTGCGTGTGCCACTGGGTGTGCCGCCACGGCCGGCCCACCCGTGGGTGGGCGTGCAGAACGGTTTGCGTGTTGCCTCTGGGTGTGCCGCACGGCCGGCCCACCCGTGGGTGGGCGTGCAGAAGTGTCTGCGGTTGCCTCTGGGTGTGCCGCCACGGCCGGCTCCACCCGTGGGTGGGCGTGCAGAAGTGTTTGCGTGTGCCACTGGGTGTGCCGCCACGGCCGGCCCACCCGTGGGTGGGCGTGCAGAACTGTTTGCGTGTGCCTCTGGGTGTGCCGCCACGGCCGGCCCACCCGTGGGTGGGCGTGCAGAAGGGTCTGCGGTTGCCTCTGGGTGTGCCGCCACGGCCGGCCCACCCGTGGGTGGGCGTGCAGAACTGTTTGCGTGTGCCACTGGGTGTGCCGCACGGCCGGCCCACCCGTGGGTGGGCGTGCAGAACTGTTTGCGTGTGCCACTGGGTGTGCCGCCACGGCCGGCCCACCCGTGGGTGGGCGTGCAGAAGTGTTTGCGTGTGCCTCTGGGTGTGCCGCACGGCCGGCTCCACCCGTGGGTGGGCGTGCAGAAGGGTTTGCGGTTGCCTCTGGGTGTGCCGCCACGGCCGGCCCACCCGTGGGTGGGCGTGCAGAAGGGCTTGCGCGTTGCCTCTGGGTGTGCCGCCACGGCCGGCCCACCCGTGGGTGGGCGTGCAGAACTGTTTGCGTGTGCCACTGGGTGTGCCGCTACGGCCGGCCCACCCGTGGGTGGGCGTGCAGAACTGTTTGCGTGTGCCACTGGGTGTGCCGCGACGGCCGGCCCACCCGTGGGTGGGCGTGCAGAAGGGTTTGCGGTTGCCTCTGGGTGTGCCGCCACGGCCGGCCCACCCGTGGGTGGGCGTGCAGAAGGGCCTGCGGTTGCCTCTGGGTGTGCCGCCACGGCCGGCCCACCCGTGGGTGGGCGTGCAGAACTGTTTGCGTGTGCCACTGGGTGTGCCGCCACGGCCGGCCCACCCGTGGGTGGGCGTGCAGAAGGGCCTGCGGTTGCCTCTGGGTGTGCCGCCACGGCCGGCCCACCCGTGGGTGGGCGTGCAGAACTGTTTGCGGTTGCCTCTGGGTGTGCCGCCACGGCCGGCTCACCCGTGGGTGGGCGTGCAGAACTGTTTGCGTGTGCCACTGGGTGTGCCGCCACGGCCGGCCCACCCGTGGGTGGGCGTGCAGAACTGTTTGCGTGTGCCTCTGGGTGTGCCGACACGGCCGGCTCCACCCGTGGGTGGGCGTGCAGAAGGGTTTGCGTGTTGCCTCTGGGTGTGCCGCCACGGCCGGCCCACCCGTGGGTGGGCGTGCAGAAGGGCCTGCGGTTGCCTCTGGGTGTGCCGCCACGGCCGGCCCACCCGTGGGTGGGCGTGCAGAACTGTTTGCGTGTGCCTCTGGGTGTGCCGCACGGCCGGCCCACCCGTGGGTGGGCGTGCAGAACGGTCTGCGGTTGCCTCTGGGTGTGCCGCCACGGCCGGCCCACCCGTGGGTGGGCGTGCAGAAGGGCTTGCGGTTGCCTCTGGGTGTGCCGCGACGGCCGGCCCACCCGTGGGTGGGCGTGCAGAACTGTTTGCGTGTGCCACTGGGTGTGCCGCACGGCCGGCCCACCCGTGGGTGGGCGTGCAGAACTGTTTGCGTGTGCCACTGGGTGTGCCGCCACGGCCGGCCCACCCGTGGGTGGGCGTGCAGAACTGTTTGCGTGTGCCACTGGGTGTGCCGCCACGGCCGGCCCACCCGTGGGTGGGCGTGCAGAAGGGTTTGCGGTTGCCTCTGGGTGTGCCGCACGGCCGGCCCACCCGTGGGTGGGCGTGCAGAAGGGCCTGCGTGTGCCTCTGGGTGTGCCGCCACGGCCGGCCCACCCGTGGGTGGGCGTGCAGAACTGTTTGCGTGTGCCTCTGGGTGTGCCGCCACGGCCGGCCCACCCGTGGGTGGGCGTGCAGAACTGTTTGGCGTGTGCCACTGGTTGTGCCGCCACGGCCGGCCCACTCGTGGGTGGGCGTGCAGAAAGGCCTGCGGTTGCCTCTGGGTGTGCCGCCACGGCCGGCCCACCCGTGGGTGGGCGTGCAGAACTGTTTGCGTGTGCCACTGGGTGTGCCGCGACGGCCGGCCCACCCGTGGGTGGGCGTGCAGAACTGTTTGCGTGTGCCACTGGATGTGCCGCCACGGCCGGCCCACCCGTGGGTGGGCGTGCAGAACTGTATGCGTGATGCCACTGGGTGTGCCGCACAGCCGGCCCACCCGTGGGTGGGCGTGCAGAACTGTTTGCGTGTGCCACTGGGTGTGCCGCCACGGCCGGCCCACCCGTGGGTGGGCGTGCAGAACTGTTTGCGTGTGCCACTGAGTGTGCCGCCACGGCCGGCCCACCCGTGGGTGGGCGTGCAGAAAGGTTTGCGGTTGCCTCTGGGTGTGCCGCCACGGCCGGCCCACCCGTGGGTGGGCGTGCAGAAGTGCCTGCGTGTTGCCTCTGGGTGTGCCGCACGGCCGGCCCACCCGTGGGTGGGCGTGCAGAACTGTTTGCGTGTGCCACTGGGTGTGCCGCACGGCCGGCCCACCCGTGGGTGGGCGTGCAGAATAGCCGCCGGTTGCCTCTGGGTGTACAGCCACGGCCGGCCCACCCGTGGGTAGGCGTGCAGAACTGTTTGCGTGTGCCTCTGGGTGTGCCGCGACGGCCGGCCCACCCGTGGGTGGGCGTGCAGAACGGCCTGCGTGAAGCTCTGTGTGTGCCGCACGGCCGGCCCACCCGTGGGCGGGCGTGCAGAACTGTTTGCGTGTGCCACTGGGTGTGCCGCCACGGCCGGCCCACCCGTGGGTGGGCGTGCAGAACTGTTTGCGTGTGCCACTGGGTGTGCCGCCACGGCCGGCCCACCCGTGGGTGGGCGTGCAGAAGGGCCTGCTGTTGCCTCTGGGTGTGCCGCCACGGCCGGCTCACCCGTGGGTGGGCGTGCAGAACTGTTTGCGTGTGCCACTGGGTGTGCCGCCACGGCCGGCCCACCCGTGGGTGGGCGTGCAGAAGGGCCTGCTGTTGCCTCTGGGTGTGCCGCCACGGCCGGCTCCACCCGTGGGTGGGCGTGCAGAACTGTTTGCGTGTGCCACTGGGTGTGCCGCCACGGCCGGCCCACCCGTGGGTGGGCGTGCAGAAGGGCCTGCGGTTGCCTCTGGGTGTGCCACCACGGCCGGCCCACCCGTGGGTGGGCGTGCAGAAGGGCTTGCAGTTGCCTCTGGGTGTGCCGCACGGCCGGCCCACCCGTGGGTGGGCGTGCAGAACTGTTTGCGTGTGCCTCTGGGTGTGCCGCCACGGCCGGCCCACCCGTGGGTGGGCGTGCAGAAGTGTTTGCGTGTGCCACTGGGTGTGCCGCCACGGCCGGCCCACCCGTGGGTGGGCGTGCAGAACTGTTTGCGTGATGCCACTGGGTGTGCCGCCACGGCCGGCCCACCCGTGGCTGGGCGTGCAGAACTGTTTGCGTGTGCCACTGGGTGTGCCGCCACGGCCGGCCCACCCGTGGGTGGGCGTGCAGAACTGTTTGCGTGTGCCACTGGGTGTGCCGCCACGGCCGGCCCACCCGTGGGTGGGCGTGCAGAAGGGCTTGCGGTTGCCTCTGGGTGTGCCGCCACGGCCGGCCCACCCGTGGGTGGGCGTGCAGAAGTGCCTGCGTGTTGCCTCTGGGTGTGCCGCCACGGCCGGCCCACCCGTGGGTGGGCGTGCAGAACTGTTTGCGTGTGCCACTGGGTGTGCCGCCACGGCCGGCCCACCCGTGGGTGGGCGTGCAGAACTGTTTGCGTGTGCCACTGGGTGTGCCGCCACGGCCGGCCCACCCGTGGGTGGGCGTGCAGAACGGTTTGCGGTTGCCTCTGGGTGTGCCGCCACGGCCGGCCCACCCGTGGGTGGGCGTGCAGAAGTGTTTGCGTGTGCCTCTGGGTGTGCCGCACGGCCGGCCCACCCGTGGGTGGGCGTGCAGAACTGTCTGCGTGTTGCCTCTGGGTGTGCCGCACGGCCGGCCCACCCGTGGGTGGGCGTGCAGAACTGTTTGCGGTTGCCTCTGGGTGTGCCGCCACGGCCGGCCCACCCGTGGGTGGGCGTGCAGAACGGTCTGCGTGTGCCACTGGGTGTGCCGCCACGGCCGGCCCACCCGTGGGTGGGCGTGCAGAACTGTTTGCGTGTGCCACTGGGTGTGCCGCACGGCCGGCCCACCCGTGGGTGGGCGTGCAGAACTGTTTGCGTGTTGCCTCTGGGTGTGCCGCCACGGCCGGCTCCACCCGTGGGTGGGCGTGCAGAAGGGCCTGCGGTTGCCTCTGGGTGTGCCGCCACGGCCGGCCCACCCGTGGGTGGGCGTGCAGAACTGTTTGCGTGTGCCACTGGGTGTGCCGCCACGGCCGGCCCACCCGTGGGTGGGCGTGCAGAAGTGTTTGCGTGTGCCTCTGGGTGTGCCGCACGGCCGGCCCACCCGTGGGTGGGCGTGCAGAAGGGCTTGCGTGTGCCTCTGGGTGTGCCGCCACGGCCGGCCCACCCGTGGGTGGGCGTGCAGAACTGTTTGGCGTGTGCCACTGGGTGTGCCGCCACGGCCGGCCCACCCGTGGGTGGGCGTGCAGAACTGTTTGCGTGTGCCACTGGGTGTGCCGCACGGCCGGCCCACCCGTGGGTGGGCGTGCAGAACTGTTTGCGCGTTGCCTCTGGGTGTGCCGCCACGGCCGGCCCACCCGTGGGTGGGCGTGCAGAACGGTTTGCGGTGCCTCTGGGTGTGCCGCACGGCCGGCCCACCCGTGGGTGGGCGGCAGAACTGTCTGCGTGTGCCTCTGGGTGTGCCGCACGGCCGGCTCCACCCGTGGGTGGGCGTGCAGAACTGTTTGCGTGTGCCACTGGGTGTGCCGCCACGGCCGGCCCACCCGTGGGTGGGCGTGCAGAACGGCCTGCGGTTGCCTCTGGGTGTGCCGCCACGGCCGGCCCACCCGTGGGTGGGCGTGCAGAACTGTTTGCGTGTGCCACTGGGTGTGCCGCTACGGCCGGCCCACCCGTGGGTGGGCGTGCAGAACTGTTTGCGTGTGCCACTGGTGTGCCGCTACGGCCGGCCCACCCGTGGGTGGGCGTGCAGAACTGTTTGCGTGTGCCACTGGGTGTGCCGCCACGGCCGGCCCACCCGTGGGTGGGCGTGCAGAACTGTTTGCGTGTGCCACTGGGTGTGCCGCCACGGCCGGCCCACCCGTGGGTGGGCGTGCAGAACTGTTTGCGTGTGCCACTGGGTGTGCCGCCACGGCCGGCCCACCCGTGGGTGGGCGTGCAGAACTGTTTGCGTGTGCCACTGGGTGTGCCGCGACGGCCGGCCCACCCGTGGGTGGGCGTGCAGAAGGGTTTGCGTTGCCTCTGGGTGTGCCGCACGGCCGGCCCACCCGTGGGTGGGCGTGCAGAAGTGTTTGCGTTGCCTCTGGGTGTGCCGCCACGGCCGGCCCACCCGTGGGTGGGCGTGCAGAACTGTTTGCGTGTGCCACTGGGTGTGCCGCGACGGCCGGCCCACCCGTGGGTGGGCGTGCAGAACGGTTTGCGGTTGCCTCTGGGTGTGCCGCCACGGCCGGCCCACCCGTGGGTGGGCGTGCAGAACGGCTTGCGTGTGCCTCTGGGTGTGCCACACGGCCGGCCCACCCGTGGTGGGCGTGCAGAACTGTTTGCGTGTGCCTCTGGGTGTGCCGCGACGGCCGGCCCACCCGTGGGTGGGCGTGCAGAACTGTTTGCGTGTGCCACTGGGTGTGCCGCCACGGCCGGCTCCACCCGTGGGTGGGCGTGCAGAACGGTTTGCGGTTGCCTCTGGGTGTGCCGCCACGGCCGGCCCACCCGTGGGTGGGCGTGCAGAACTGTTTATGCGTTGCCACTGGGTGTGCCGCCACGGCCGGCCCACCCGTGGGTGGGCGTGCAGAAGTGTTTGCGTGTGCCTCTGGGTGTGCCGCGACGGCCGGCCCACCCGTGGGTGGGCGTGCAGAACGGCTTGCGGTTGCCTCTGGGTGTGCCGCACGGCCGGCCCACCCGTGGGTGGGCGTGCAGAACGGTTTGCGTTGCCTCTGGTGTGCCGCCACGGCCGGCCCACCCGTGGGTGGGCGGCAGAACGGTTTGCGGTGCCTCTGGGTGTGCCGCACGGCCGGCCCACCCGTGGGTGGGCGTGCAGAACTGTTTGCGTGTGCCACTGGGTGTGCCGCCACGGCCGGCCCACCCGTGGGTGGGCGTGCAGAACTGTTTGCGCGGTGCCACTGGGTGTGCCACGACGGCCGGCCCACCCGTGGGTGGGCGTGCAGAAGGGCCTGCGGTTGCCTCTGGGTGTGCCGCCACGGCCGGCCCACCCGTGGGTGGGCGTGCAGAACTGTTTGCGTGTGCCACTGGGTGTGCCGCCACGGCCGGCCCACCCGTGGGTGGGCGTGCAGAACTGTCTGCGTGTTGCCTCTGGGTGTGCCGCACGGCCGGCCCACCCGTGGGTGGGCGTGCAGAACTGTTTGCGCGGTGCCACTGGGTGTGCCGCGACGGCCGGCTCCACCCGTGGGTGGGCGTGCAGAACTGTTTGCGTGTGCCACTGGGTGTGCCGCACGGCCGGCCCACCCGTGGGTGGGCGTGCAGAACTGTTTGCGTGTGCCACTGGGTGTGCCGCCACGGCCGGCCCACCCGTGGGTGGGCGTGCAGAACTGTTTGCGTGTGCCACTGGGTGTGCCGCCACGGCCGGCCCACCCGTGGGTGGGCGTGCAGAACTGTTTGCGTGTGCCACTGGGTGTGCCACACGGCCGGCCCACCCGTGGGTGGGCGTGCAGAAGTGTTTGCGTGTTGCCTCTGGGTGTGCCGCGACGGCCGGCCCACCCGTGGGTGGGCGTGCAGAACTGTTTGCGTGTGCCTCTGGTGTGCCGCCACGGCCGGCCCACCCGTGGGTGGGCGTGCAGAACTGTTTGCGTGTGCCACTGGGTGTGCCGCGACGGCCGGCCCACCCGTGGGTGGGCGTGCAGAACTGTTTGCGTGTGCCTCTGGGTGTGCCGCCACGGCCGGCTCCACCCGTGGGTGGGCGTGCAGAACTGTTTGCGTGTGCCACTGGGTGTGTCGCACGGCCGGCCCACCCGTGGGTGGGCGTGCAGAACGGTTTGCGGTTGCCTCTGGTGTGCCGCACGGCCGGCCCACCCGTGGGTGGGCGTGCAGAACTGTTTGCGTGTGCCACTGGGTGTGCCGCCACGGCCGGCCCACCCGTGGGTGGGCGTGCAGAACTGTTTGCGTGTGCCACTGGGTGTGCCGCCACGGCCGGCCCACCCGTGGGTGGGCGTGCAGAACTGTTTGCGTGTGCCACTGGGTGTGCCGCCACGGCCGGCCCACCCGTGGGTGGGCGTGCAGAACTGTTTGCGTGTGCCACTGGTGTGCCGCCACGGCCGGCCCACCCGTGGGTGGGCGTGCAGAAGTGTTTGCGTGTTGCCTCTGGGTGTGCCGCCACGGCCGGCCCACCCGTGGGTGGGCGTGCAGAACTGTTTGCGTGTGCCACTGGGTGTGCCGCCACGGCCGGCCCACCCGTGGGTGGGCGTGCAGAACTGTTTGCGTGTGCCACTGGGTGTGCCGCCACGGCCGGCCCACCCGTGGGTGGGCGTGCAGAACTGTTTGCGTGTGCCTCTGGGTGTGCCGCACGGCCGGCCCACCCGTGGGTGGGCGTGCAGAAGTGCTTGCGGTTGCCTCTGGTGTGCCACACGGCCGGCCCACCCGTGGGTGGGCGTGCAGAACTGTTTGCGTGTGCCACTGGGTGTGCCGCCACGGCCGGCCCACCCGTGGGTGGGCGTGCAGAACTGTTTGCGTGTGCCACTGGTGTGCCGCCACGGCCGGCCCACCCGTGGGTGGGCGTGCAGAACTGTTTGCGTGATGCCACTGGGTGTGCCGCCACGGCCGGCCCACCCGTGGGTGGGCGTGCAGAACTGTTTGCGTGTGCCTCTGGGTGTGCCGCCACGGCCGGCCCACCCGTGGGTGGGCGTGCAGAAGGGCCTGCGCGTTGCCTCTGGGTGTGCCGCCACGGCCGGCCCACCCGTGGGTGGGCGTGCAGAACTGTTTGCGTGTGCCACTGGGTGTGCCACGACGGCCGGCCCACCCGTGGGTGGGCGTGCAGAACTGTTTGCGCGTGCCACTGGGTGTGCCGCCACGGCCGGCCCACCCGTGGGTGGGCGTGCAGAACGGTTTGCGTGTGCCTCTGGGTGTGCCGCCACGGCCGGCCCACCCGTGGGTGGGCGTGCAGAAGTGTTTGCGTGTTGCCTCTGGGTGTGCCGCCACGGCCGGCCCACCCGTGGGTGGGCGTGCAGAACTGCTTGCGTGTTGCCACTGGGTGTGCCGCCACGGCCGGCCCACCCGTGGGTGGGCGTGCAGAACTGTTTGCGTGTGCCACTGGGTGTGCCGCGACGGCCGGCCCACCCGTGGGTGGGCGTGCAGAAGTGTTTGCGTGTGCCACTGGGTGTGCCGCCACGGCCGGCCCACCCGTGGGTGGGCGTGCAGAACTGTTTGCGTGTGCCACTGGGTGTGCCGCACGGCCGGCCCACCCGTGGGTGGGCGTGCAGAACTGTTTGCGTGTGCCACTGGGTGTGCCGCCACGGCCGGCCCACCCGTGGGTGGGCGTGCAGAACTGTTTGCGTGTGCCACTGGGTGTGCCGCCACGGCCGGCCCACCCGTGGGTGGGCGTGCAGAAGTGTTTGCGTGTTGCCTCTGGGTGTGCCACGACGGCCGGCCCACCCGTGGGTGGGCGTGCAGAAGTGTTTGCGGTTGCCTCTGGGTGTGCCGCACGGCCGGCCCACCCGTGGGTGGGCGTGCAGAACTGTTTGCGTGTGCCACTGGGTGTGCCGCCACGGCCGGCCCACCCGTGGGTGGGCGTGCAGAACTGTTTGCGTGTGCCACTGGTGTGCCGCCACGGCCGGCCCACCCGTGGGTGGGCGTGCAGAACGGTTTGCGGTTGCCTCTGGGTGTGCCGCACGGCCGCCCACCCGTGGGTGGGCGTGCAGAAGGGCCTGCGGTTGCCTCTGGGTGTGCCGCCACGGCCGGCTCCACCCGTGGGTGGGCGTGCAGAACTGTTTGCGTGTGCCACTGGGTGTGCCGCACGGCCGGCCCACCCGTGGGTGGGCGTGCAGAAGGGTTTGCGGTTGCCTCTGGGTGTGCCGCACGGCCGGCCCACCCGTGGGTGGGCGTGCAGAACTGTTTGCGTGTGCCACTGGGTGTGCCGCCACGGCCGGCCCACCCGTGGGTGGGCGTGCAGAACGGTTTGCGGTTGCCTCTGGGTGTGCCGCCACGGCCGGCCCACCCGTGGTGGGCGTGCAGAACTGTTTGCGTGTTGCCTCTGGGTGTGCCGCTACGGCCGGCCCACCCGTGGGTGGGCGTGCAGAACTGTTTGCGTGTGCCACTGGGTGTGCCGCACGGCCGGCCCACCCGTGGGTGGGCGTGCAGAACTGTTTGCGTGTGCCTCTGGGTGTGCCGCCACGGCCGGCCCACCCGTGGGTGGGCGTGCAGAACTGTTTGCGTGTGCCACTGGGTGTGCCGCCACGGCCGGCCCACCCGTGGGTGGGCGTGCAGAAGGGTTTGCGGTTGCCTCTGGGTGTGCCGCACGGCCGGCCCACCCGTGGGTGGGCGTGCAGAACTGTCTGCGTGTGCCTCTGGGTGTGCCGCCACGGCCGGCCCACCCGTGGGTGGGCGTGCAGAACTGTTTGCGTGTGCCACTGGGTGTGCCGCTACGGCCGGCCCACCCGTGGGTGGGCGTGCAGAACTGTTTGCGTGTGTCACTGGGTGTGCCGCCACGGCCGGCCCACCCGTGGGTGGGCGTGCAGAAGGGCCTGCGGTTGCCTCTGGGTGTGCCGCCACGGCCGGCCCACCCGTGGGTGGGCGTGCAGAACTGTTTGCGTGTGCCACTGGGTGTGCCGCCACGGCCGGCTCCACCCGTGGGTGGGCGTGCAGAACTGTTTGCGTGTGCCACTGGGTGTGCCGCCACGGCCGGCCCACCCGTGGGTGGGCGTGCAGAACTGTTTGCGTGTGCCACTGGGTGTGCCGCCACGGCCGGCCCACCCGTGGGTGGGCGTGCAGAACTGTTTGCGTGTGCCACTGGGTGTGCCGCCACGGCCGGCCCACCCGTGGGTGGGCGTGCAGAACTGTTTGCGTGTGCCTCTGGGTGTGCCGCCACGGCCGGCCCACCCGTGGGTGGGCGTGCAGAACTGTTTGCGTGTGCCACTGGGTGTGCCGCCACGGCCGGCCCACCCGTGGGTGGGCGTGCAGAAGTGTCTGCGTGTTGCCTCTGGGTGTGCCGCGACGGCCGGCCCACCCGTGGGTGGGCGTGCAGAACTGTTTGCGTGTGCCACTGGGTGTGCCGCTACGGCCGGCCCACCCGTGGGTGGGCGTGCAGAACGGTCTGCGTGTTGCCTCTGGGTGTGCCGCCACGGCCGGCCCACCCGTGGGTGGGCGTGCAGAACTGTTTGCGTGTGCCTCTGGGTGTGCCGCCACGGCCGGCCCACCCGTGGGTGGGCGTGCAGAACTGTTTGCGTGTGCCACTGGGTGTGCCGCACGGCCGGCCCACCCGTGGGTGGGCGTGCAGAACTGTTTATGCGGTGCCACTGGGTGTGCCGCGACGGCCGGCCCACCCGTGGGTGGGCGTGCAGAACTGTTTGCGTGTGCCACTGGGTGTGCCGCGACGGCCGGCCCACCCGTGGGTGGGCGTGCAGAACGGCTTGCGGTTGCCTCTGGGTGTGCCGCCACGGCCGGCCCACCCGTGGGTGGGCGTGCAGAACTGTTTGCGTGTGCCACTGGGTGTGCCGCGACGGCCGGCCCACCCGTGGGTGGGCGTGCAGAACGGTTTGCGTGTTGCCTCTGGGTGTGCCGCGACGGCCGGCCCACCCGTGGGTGGGCGTGCAGAACTGTTTGCGTGTGCCACTGGGTGTGCCGCCACGGCCGGCCCACCCGTGGGTGGGCGTGCAGAAGTGCTTGCGCGTTGCCTCTGGGTGTGCCGCCACGGCCGGCCCACCCGTGGGTGGGCGTGCAGAAGTGTTTGCGTGTGCCTCTGGGTGTGCCACGACGGCCGGCCCACCCGTGGGTGGGCGTGCAGAACTGTTTGCGTGTGCCACTGGGTGTGCCGCGACGGCCGGCCCACCCGTGGGTGGGCGTGCAGAACTGTTTGCGTGTGCCACTGGGTGTGCCGCCACGGCCGGCCCACCCGTGGGTGGGCGTGCAGAACTGTTTGCGTGTGCCACTGGGTGTGCCGCCACGGCCGGCCCACCCGTGGGTGGGCGTGCAGAACTGTTTGCGTGTGCCACTGGGTGTGCCGCCACGGCCGGCCCACCCGTGGGTGGGCGTGCAGAAGTGTTTGCGGTTGCCTCTGGGTGTGCCGCACGGCCGGCCCACCCGTGGGTGGGCGTGCAGAAGTGCTTGCGTGTGCCTCTGGGTGTGCCGCACGGCCGGCCCACCCGTGGGTGGGCGTGCAGAACTGTTTGCGTGTGCCACTGGGTGTGCCGCCGACGGCCGGCCCACCCGTGGGTGGGCGTGCAGAACTGTTTGCGTGTGCCACTGGGTGTGCCGCCACGGCCGGCCCACCCGTGGGTGGGCGTGCAGAACGGTTTGCGGTTGCCTCTGGGTGTGCCGCACGGCCGGCCCACCCGTGGGTGGGCGTGCAGAACTGTCTGCGTGTTGCCTCTGGGTGTGCCGCCACGGCCGGCCCACCCGTGGGTGGGCGTGCAGAACTGTTTGCGGTTGCCTCTGGGTGTGCCGCCACGGCCGGCCCACCCGTGGGTGGGCGTGCAGAACTGTTTGCGTGTTGCCTCTGGGTGTGCCGCCACGGCCGGCCCACCCGTGGGTGGGCGTGCAGAACTGCTTGCGTGTGCCTCTGGGTGTGCCGCCACGGCCGGCCCACCCGTGGGTGGGCGTGCAGAACTGTTTGCGTGTGCCACTGGGTGTGCCGCACGGCCGGCCCACCCGTGGGTGGGCGTGCAGAAGTGTTTGCGGTTGCCTCTGGGTGTGCCGCACGGCCGGCCCACCCGTGGGTGGGCGTGCAGAACGGTCTGCGCGTTGCCTCTGGGTGTGCCGCCACGGCCGGCCCACCCGTGGGTGGGCGTGCAGAACTGTTTGCGTGTGCCACTGGGTGTGCCGCCACGGCCGGCCCACCCGTGGGTGGGCGTGCAGAACGGTTTGCGTGTGCCTCTGGGTGTGCCGCCACGGCCGGCCCACCCGTGGGTGGGCGTGCAGAACTGTTTGCGTGTGCCACTGGGTGTGCCGCCACGGCCGGCCCACCCGTGGGTGGGCGTGCAGAACTGTTTGCGTGTGCCACTGGGTGTGCCGCTACGGCCGGCCCACCCGTGGGTGGGCGTGCAGAACTGTTTGCGTGTGCCTCTGGGTGTGCCGCACGGCCGGCCCACCCGTGGGTGGGCGTGCAGAACGGTTTGCGGTTGCCTCTGGGTGTGCCGCGACGGCCGGCCCACCCGTGGGTGGGCGTGCAGAACTGTTTGCGTGTGCCACTGGGTGTGCCGCACGGCCGCCCACCCGTGGGTGGGCGTGCAGAACTGTTTGCGTGTGCCACTGGGTGTGCCGCCACGGCCGGCCCACCCGTGGGTGGGCGTGCAGAACTGTTTATGCGTGTGCCACTGGATGTGCCGCGACGGCCGGCCCACCCGTGGGTGGGCGGCAGAACTGTATGCGTGATCCACTGGGTGTGCCGCCACAGCCGCCCACCCGTGGGTGGGCGTGCAGAACTGTTTGCGTGTGCCACTGGGTGTGCCGCGACGGCCGGCCCACCCGTGGGTGGGCGTGCAGAACTGTTTGCGTGTGCCTCTGGGTGTGCCGCCACGGCCGGCCCACCCGTGGGTGGGCGTGCAGAACGGTCTGCGTGTTGCCTCTGGGTGTGCCGCTACGGCCGGCCCACCCGTGGGTGGGCGTGCAGAACTGTTTGCGTGTGCCACTGGGTGTGCCGCCACGGCCGGCCCACCCGTGGGTGGGCGTGCAGAACTGTTTGCGCGTGCCACTGGGTGTGCCGCCACGGCCGGCCCACCCGTGGGTGGGCGTGCAGAACTGTTTGCGTGTGCCACTGGGTGTGCACGACGGCCGGCCCACCCGTGGGTGGGCGTGCAGAACTGTTTGCGTGTGCCTCTGGGTGTGCCGCCACGGCCGGCCCACCCGTGGGTGGGCGTGCAGAAGTGTTTGCGTGTGCCTCTGGGTGTGCCGCCACGGCCGGCCCACCCGTGGGTGGGCGTGCAGAAGTGTTTGCGCGTTGCCTCTGGGTGTGCCGCCACGGCCGGCCCACCCGTGGGTGGGCGTGCAGAAGTGTCTGCGGTTGCCTCTGGGTGTGCCGCGACGGCCGGCCCACCCGTGGGTGGGCGTGCAGAACTGTTTGCGTGTGCCTCTGGGTGTGCCGCCACGGCCGGCCCACCCGTGGGTGGGCGTGCAGAACGGCTTGCGCGTTGCCTCTGGTGTGCCGCCACGGCCGGCCCACCCGTGGGTGGGCGTGCAGAACTGTTTGCGTGTGCCACTGGGTGTGCCGCCACGGCCGGCCCACCCGTGGGTGGGCGTGCAGAACTGTTTGCGTGTGCCACTGGGTGTGCCGCCACGGCCGGCCCACCCGTGGGTGGGCGTGCAGAAGTGTTTGCGTGTTGCCTCTGGGTGTGCCGCCACGGCCGGCCCACCCGTGGGTGGGCGTGCAGAACTGTTTGCGTGTGCCACTGGGTGTGCCGCCACGGCCGGCCCACCCGTGGGTGGGCGTGCAGAAGTGCTTGCGTGTGCCTCTGGTGTGCCGCCACGGCCGGCCCACCCGTGGGTGGGCGTGCAGAACTGTTTGCGTGTGCCACTGGGTGTGCCGCCACGGCCGGCCCACCCGTGGGTGGGCGTGCAGAACGGCTTATGCGGTTGCCTCTGGGTGTGCCGCCACGGCCGGCCCACCCGTGGGTGGGCGTGCAGAACTGTTTGCGTGTGCCACTGGGTGTGCCGCCACGGCCGGCCCACCCGTGGGTGGGCGTGCAGAAGTGTTTGCGGTGCCACTGGGTGTGCCGCCACGGCCGGCCCACCCGTGGGTGGGCGTGCAGAACTGTTTGCGTGTGCCACTGGGTGTGCCGCCACGGCCGGCCCACCCGTGGGTGGGCGTGCAGAACTGTTTGCGTGTGCCACTGGGTGTGCCGCCACGGCCGGCCCACCCGTGGGTGGGCGTGCAGAACTGTTTGCGTGTGCCACTGGGTGTGCCGCACGGCCGGCCCACCCGTGGGTGGGCGTGCAGAAGGGTTTGCGGTTGCCTCTGGGTGTCGCCGACGGCCGGCTCCACCCGTGGGTGGGCGTGCAGAACTGTTTGCGTGTGCCACTGGGTGTGCCGCGACGGCCGGCCCACCCGTGGGTGGGCGTGCAGAACTGTTTGCGTGTGCCACTGGGTGTGCCGCCACGGCCGGCCCACCCGTGGGTGGGCGTGCAGAAGGGTTTGCGGTTGCCTCTGGGTGTGCCGCGACGGCCGGCTCCACCCGTGGGTGGGCGTGCAGAAGGGTCTGCGGTTGCCTCTGGGTGTGCCGCCACGGCCGGCCCACCCGTGGGTGGGCGTGCAGAACTGTTTGCGTGTGCCACTGGGTGTGCCGCCACGGCCGGCCCACCCGTGGGTGGGCGTGCAGAACTGTTTGCGTGTGCCTCTGGGTGTGCCGCCACGGCCGGCTCCACCCGTGGGTGGGCGTGCAGAACTGTCTGCGTGATGCCACTGGGTGTGCCGCCACGGCCGCCCACCCGTGGGTGGGCGTGCAGAACTGTTTGCGTGTGCCACTGGGTGTGCCGCCACGGCCGGCCCACCCGTGGGTGGGCGTGCAGAACTGTTTGCGTGTTGCCTCTGGGTGTGCCGCGACGGCCGGCCCACCCGTGGGTGGGCGTGCAGAAGTGTCTGCGTGTTGCCTCTGGGTGTGCCGCCACGGCCGGCCCACCCGTGGGTGGGCGTGCAGAACTGTTTGCGTGTGCCTCTGGGTGCCGCCACGGCCGGCCCACCCGTGGGTGGGCGTGCAGAACGGTTTGCGTGTGCCTCTGGGTGTGCCGCCACGGCCGGCCCACCCGTGGGTGGGCGTGCAGAACTGTTTGCGTGTGCCACTGGGTGTGCCGCCACGGCCGGCCCACCCGTGGGTGGGCGTGCAGAACTGTTTGCGTGTTGCCTCTGGGTGTGCCGCTACGGCCGGCCCACCCGTGGGTGGGCGTGCAGAAGTGCCTGCGTGTTGCCTCTGGGTGTGCCGCCACGGCCGGCCCACCCGTGGGTGGGCGTGCAGAACTGTTTGCGTGTGCCTCTGGGTGTGCCGCCACGGCCGGCCCACCCGTGGGTGGGCGTGCAGAAGGGCTTGCGGTTGCCTCTGGGTGTGCCGCCACGGCCGGCCCACCCGTGGGTGGGCGTGCAGAACTGTTTGCGTGTGCCACTGGTGTGCCGCCACGGCCGGCCCACCCGTGGGTGGGCGTGCAGAACTGTTTGCGTGTGCCACTGGGTGTGCCGCCACAGCCGGCTCCACCCGTGGGTGGGCGTGCAGAACTGTTTGCGTGTGCCACTGGGTGTGCCGCCACGGCCGGCCCACCCGTGGGTGGGCGTGCAGAACTGTTTGCGTGTTGCCACTGGGTGTGCCGCCACGGCCGGCCCACCCGTGGGTGGGCGTGCAGAACTGTTTGCGCGGTGCCACTGGGTGTGCCGCCACGGCCGGCTCCACCCGTGGGTGGGCGTGCAGAAGGGTTTGCGGTTGCCTCTGGGTGTGCCGCGACGGCCGGCCCACCCGTGGGTGGGCGTGCAGAAGTGTTTGCGTGTGCCACTGGGTGTGCCGCTACGGCCGGCCCACCCGTGGGTGGGCGTGCAGAACTGTTTGCGTGTGCCACTGGGTGTGCCGCCACGGCCGGCCCACCCGTGGGTGGGCGTGCAGAAGGGTTTGCGGTTGCCTCTGGGTGTGCCGCACGGCCGGCCCACCCGTGGGTGGGCGTGCAGAAGTGCCTGCGGTTGCCTCTGGGTGTGCCGCCACGGCCGGCCCACCCGTGGGTGGGCGTGCAGAACTGTTTGCGTGTGCCACTGGGTGTGCCGCCACGGCCGGCCCACCCGTGGGTGGGCGTGCAGAACGGTTTGCGTGTGCCTCTGGGTGTGCCGCCACGGCCGGCCCACCCGTGGGTGGGCGTGCAGAACTGTTTGCGTGTGCCTCTGGGTGTGCCGCGACGGCCGGCCCACCCGTGGGTGGGCGTGCAGAACTGTTTGCGTGTGCCTCTGGGTGTGCCGCCACGGCCGGCCCACCCGTGGGTGGGCGTGCAGAACGGTTTGCGTGTGCCTCTGGGTGTGCCGCCACGGCCGGCCCACCCGTGGGTGGGCGTGCAGAAGTGCTTGCGTGTTGCCTCTGGGTGTGCCGACACGGCCGGCCCACCCGTGGGTGGGCGTGCAGAACTGTTTGCGTGTGCCACTGGGTGTGCCGCCACGGCCGGCCCACCCGTGGGTGGGCGTGCAGAACTGTTTGCGTGATGCCACTGGGTGTGCCGCTACGGCCGGCCCACCCGTGGGTGGGCGTGCAGAACTGTTTGCGTGTGCCACTGGGTGTGCCGCCACGGCCGGCCCACCCGTGGGTGGGCGTGCAGAACTGTTTGCGTGTGCCACTGGGTGTGCCGCGACGGCCGGCCCACCCGTGGGTGGGCGTGCAGAACTGTTTGCGTGTTGCCTCTGGGTGTGCCGCCACGGCCGGCCCACCCGTGGGTGGGCGTGCAGAACGGTTTGCGTGTTGCCTCTGGGTGTGCCGCGACGGCCGGCCCACCCGTGGGTGGGCGTGCAGAAGTGTTTGCGTGTGCCACTGGGTGTGCCGCGACGGCCGGCTCCACCCGTGGGTGGGCGTGCAGAACTGTTTGCGCGGTGCCACTGGGTGTGCCGCCACGGCCGGCCCACCCGTGGGTGGGCGTGCAGAACGGTTTGCGTTGCCTCTGGGTGTGCCGCCACGGCCGGCCCACCCGTGGGTGGGCGTGCAGAAGGGCTTGCGGTTGCCTCTGGGTGTGCCGCCACGGCCGGCCCACCCGTGGGTGGGCGTGCAGAACTGTTTGCGTGTGCCACTGGGTGTGCCGCCACGGCCGACCCACCCGTGGGTGGGCGTTCAGAAGAGTTTGCTGTTGCCTCTGGGTGTGCCGCCACGGCCGTCCCAGCCGTGGGTGGGCGTGCAGAACTGTTTGCGTGTGCCACTGGGTGTGCCGCCACGGCCGGCCCACCCGTGGGTGGGCGTGCAGAACTGTTTGCGTGTGCCACTGGGTGTGCCGCACGGCCGGCCCACCCGTGGGTGGGCGTGCAGAAGGGTTTGCGGTTGCCTCTGGGTGTGCCGCCACGGCCGGCCCACCCGTGGGTGGGCGTGCAGAAGGGCCTGCGGTTGCCTCTGGGTGTGCCGCACGGCCGGCCCACCCGTGGGTGGGCGTGCAGAACTGTTTGCGTGTGCCACTGGGTGTGCCGCCACGGCCGGCCCACCCGTGGGTGGGCGTGCAGAAGGGCTTGCGGTTGCCTCTGGGTGTGCCGCGACGGCCGGCCCACCCGTGGGTGGGCGTGCAGAAGTGTCTGCGGTTGCCTCTGGGTGTGCCGCCACGGCCGGCTCCACCCGTGGGTGGGCGTGCAGAACTGTTTGCGTGTGCCACTGGGTGTGCCGCTACGGCCGGCCCACCCGTGGGTGGGCGTGCAGAACTGTTTGCGTGTGCCACTGGGTGTGCCGCCACGGCCGGCCCACCCGTGGGTGGGCGTGCAGAAGGGCCTGCGGTTGCCTCTGGGTGTGCCGCACGGCCGGCCCACCCGTGGGTGGGCGTGCAGAACTGTTTGCGTGTGCCTCTGGGTGTGCCGCCACGGCCGGCCCACCCGTGGGTGGGCGTGCAGAACTGTTTGCGTGTGCCACTGGGTGTGCCGCCACGGCCGGCCCACCCGTGGGTGGGCGTGCAGAACTGTTTGCGTGTGCCACTGGGTGTGCCGCGACGGCCGGCCCACCCGTGGGTGGGCGTGCAGAACTGTTTGCGTGTGCCTCTGGGTGTGCCGCCACGGCCGGCCCACCCGTGGGTGGGCGTGCAGAAGTGTCTGCGGTGCCTCTGGGTGTCGCACGGCCGGCCCACCCGTGGGTGGGCGTGCAGAACTGTTTGCGTTGCCTCTGGTGTGCCGCCACGGCCGGCCCACCCGTGGGTGGGCGTGCAGAACTGTTTGCGTGTGCCTCTGGGTGTGCCGCACGGCCGGCCCACCCGTGGGTGGGCGTGCAGAACTGTTTGCGTGTGCCACTGGGTGTGCCGCCACGGCCGGCCCACCCGTGGGTGGGCGTGCAGAACTGTTTGCGTGTGCCACTGGGTGTGCCGCCACGGCCGGCCCACCCGTGGGTGGGCGTGCAGAACGGTTTGCGTGTTGCCTCTGGGTGTGCCGCCACGGCCGGCCCACCCGTGGGTGGGCGTGCAGAACGGTCTGCGTGTGCCTCTGGGTGTGCCGCCACGGCCGGCCCACCCGTGGGTGGGCGTGCAGAACTGTTTGCGTGTGCCACTGGGTGTGCCGCCACGGCCGGCCCACCCGTGGGTGGGCGTGCAGAACTGTTTGCGTGTGCCTCTGGGTGTGCCGCCACGGCCGGCCCACCCGTGGGTGGGCGTGCAGAAGGGCTTGCGTGTTGCCTCTGGGTGTGCCGCCACGGCCGGCCCACCCGTGGGTGGGCGTGCAGAACTGTTTGCGTGTGCCACTGGGTGTGCCGCCACGGCCGGCCCACCCGTGGGTGGGCGTGCAGAACTGTTTGCGTGTGCCTCTGGGTGTGCCGCCACGGCCGGCCCACCCGTGGGTGGGCGTGCAGAACTGTTTGCGTGTGCCACTGGGTGTGCCGCCACGGCCGGCCCACCCGTGGGTGGGCGTGCAGAACTGTTTGCGTGTGCCTCTGGGTGTGCCGCCACGGCCGGCCCACCCGTGGGTGGGCGTGCAGAACTGTTTGCGGTTGCCACTGGGTGTGCCGCCACGGCCGGCCCACCCGTGGGTGGGCGTGCAGAACTGTTTGCGTGTGCCTCTGGGTGTGCCGCCACGGCCGGCCCACCCGTGGGTGGGCGTGCAGAACTGTTTGCGTGTGCCACTGGGTGTGCCGCCACGGCCGGCCCACCCGTGGGTGGGCGTGCAGAACTGTTTGCGTGTGCCACTGGTGTGCCGCCACGGCCGGCCCACCCGTGGGTGGGCGTGCAGAACTGTTTGCGTGATGCCACTGGGTGTGCCGCCACGGCCGGCCCACCCGTGGGTGGGCGTGCAGAACTGTTTGCGTGTGCCACTGGGTGTGCCGCCACGGCCGGCCCACCCGTGGGTGGGCGTGCAGAACTGTTTGCGTGTGCCACTGGGTGTGCCGCCACGGCCGGCCCACCCGTGGGTGGGCGTGCAGAACTGTTTGCGTGATGCCACTGGGTGTGCCGCCACGGCCGGCCCACCCGTGGGTGGGCGTGCAGAACTGTTTGCGTGTGCCACTGGGTGTGCCGCCACGGCCGGCCCACCCGTGGGTGGGCGTGCAGAAGTGTCTGCGGTTGCCTCTGGGTGTGCCGCCACGGCCGGCCCACCCGTGGGTGGGCGTGCAGAACTGTTTGCGTGTGCCACTGGGTGTGCCGCCACGGCCGGCCCACCCGTGGGTGGGCGTGCAGAAGGGCTTGCGTGTTGCCTCTGGGTGTGCCGCCACGGCCGGCCCACCCGTGGGTGGGCGTGCAGAACTGTTTGCGTGTGCCTCTGGGTGTGCCGCCACGGCCGGCCCACCCGTGGGTGGGCGTGCAGAACTGTTTGCGTGTGCCACTGGGTGTGCCGCCACGGCCGGCCCACCCGTGGGTGGGCGTGCAGAACGGCTTGCGGTTGCCTCTGGGTGTGCCGCCACGGCCGGCCCACCCGTGGGTGGGCGTGCAGAACTGTTTGCGTGTGCCACTGGGTGTGCCGCCACGGCCGGCCCACCCGTGGGTGGGCGTGCAGAAGTGCTTGCGCGTTGCCTCTGGGTGTGCCGCCACGGCCGGCCCACCCGTGGGTGGGCGTGCAGAACTGTTTGCGTGTGCCACTGGGTGTGCCGCCACGGCCGGCCCACCCGTGGGTGGGCGTGCAGAACTGTTTGCGTGTGCCTCTGGGTGTGCCGCCACGGCCGGCCCACCCGTGGGTGGGCGTGCAGAAGTGTTTGCGTGTTGCCTCTGGGTGTGCCGCCACGGCCGGCCCACCCGTGGGTGGGCGTGCAGAAGTGTCTGCGTGTTGCCTCTGGGTGTGCCGCCACGGCCGGCCCACCCGTGGGTGGGCGTGCAGAACTGTTTGCGGTTGCCTCTGGGTGTGCCGCCACGGCCGGCCCACCCGTGGGTGGGCGTGCAGAACTGTTTGCGTGTGCCACTGGGTGTGCCGCCACGGCCGGCCCACCCGTGGGTGGGCGTGCAGAACTGTTTGCGGTTGCCTCTGGGTGTGCCGCCACGGCCGGCCCACCCGTGGGTGGGCGTGCAGAAGGGTTTGCGTGTGCCTCTGGGTGTGCCGCCACGGCCGGCCCACCCGTGGGTGGGCGTGCAGAACTGTTTGCGTGTGCCACTGGATGTGCCGCCACGGCCGGCCCACCCGTGGGTGGGCGTGCAGAACTGTTTGCGTGTGCCACTGGGTGTGCCGCCACGGCCGGCCCACCCGTGGGTGGGCGTGCAGAACTGTTTGCGTGTGCCACTGGGTGTGCCGCCACGGCCGGCCCACCCGTGGGTGGGCGTGCAGAACGGTTTGCGGTTGCCTCTGGGTGTGCCGCCACGGCCGGCCCACCCGTGGGTGGGCGTGCAGAACTGTTTGCGTGTGCCTCTGGGTGTGCCGCCACGGCCGGCCCACCCGTGGGTGGGCGTGCAGAAGGGCCTGCGGTTGCCTCTGGGTGTGCCGCCACGGCCGGCCCACCCGTGGGTGGGCGTGCAGAACTGTTTGCGTGTGCCTCTGGGTGTGCCGCCACGGCCGGCCCACCCGTGGGTGGGCGTGCAGAAGGGCCTGCGGTTGCCTCTGGGTGTGCCGCCACGGCCGGCCCACCCGTGGGTGGGCGTGCAGAACTGTTTGCGTGTGCCTCTGGGTGTGCCGCCACGGCCGGCCCACCCGTGGGTGGGCGTGCAGAAGTGTCTGCGTGTGCCTCTGGGTGTGCCGCCACGGCCGGCCCACCCGTGGGTGGGCGTGCAGAACGGTCTGCGTGTTGCCTCTGGGTGTGCCGCCACGGCCGGCCCACCCGTGGGTGGGCGTGCCAGAAGGGTTTGCGGTTGCCTCTGGGTGTGCCGCCACGGCCGGCCCACCCGTGGGTGGGCGTGCAGAAGGGCCTGCGGTTGCCTCTGGGTGTGCCGCCACGGCCGGCCCACCCGTGGGTGGGCGTGCAGAACTGTTTGCGTGTGCCTCTGGGTGTGCCGCCACGGCCGGCCCACCCGTGGGTGGGCGTGCAGAAGGGTTTGCGGTTGCCTCTGGGTGTGCCGCCACGGCCGGCCCACCCGTGGGTGGGCGTGCAGAAGTGCCTGCGGTTGCCTCTGGGTGTGCCGCCACGGCCGGCCCACCCGTGGGTGGGCGTGCAGAACTGTTTGCGTGTGCCACTGGGTGTGCCGCCACGGCCGGCCCACCCGTGGGTGGGCGTGCAGAAGTGTTTGCGGTTGCCTCTGGGTGTGCCGCCACGGCCGGCCCACCCGTGGGTGGGCGTGCAGAAGGGTCTGCGTGTGCCTCTGGGTGTGCCGCCACGGCCGGCCCACCCGTGGGTGGGCGTGCAGAACTGTTTGCGTGTGCCTCTGGGTGTGCCGCCACGGCCGGCCCACCCGTGGGTGGGCGTGCAGAACTGTTTGCGTGTGCCACTGGGTGTGCCGCCACGGCCGGCCCACCCGTGGGTGGGCGTGCAGAAAGGCCTGCGGTTGCCTCTGGGTGTGCCGCCACGGCCGGCCCACCCGTGGGTGGGCGTGCAGAACTGTTTGCGTGTGCCACTGGGTGTGCCGCCACGGCCGGCCCACCCGTGGGTGGGCGTGCAGAACTGTTTGCGTGTGCCACTGGGTGTGCCGCCACGGCCGGCGCACCCGTGGGTGGGCGTGCAGAAGGGTTTGCGGTTGCCTCTGGGTGTGCCGCCACGGCCGGCCCACCCGTGGGTGGGCGTGCAGAAGGGCCTGCGTGTGCCTCTGGGTGTGCCGCCACGGCCGGCCCACCCGTGGGTGGGCGTGCAGAACTGTTTGCGTGTGCCTCTGGGTGTGCCGCCACGGCCGGCCCACCCGTGGGTGGGCGTGCAGAACTGTTTGCGTGTGCCACTGGGTGTGCCGCCACGGCCGGCCCATTCGTGGGTGGGCGTGCAGAAAGGCCTGCGGTTGCCTCTGGGTGTGCTGCCACGGCCGGCCCACCCGTGGGTGGGCGTGCAGAACTGTTTGCGTGTGCCACTGGGTGTGCCGCTACGGCCGGCCCACCCGTGGGTGGGCGTGCAGAACTGTTTGCGTGTGCCACTGGATGTGCCGCCACGGCCGGCCCACCCGTGGGTGGGCGTGCAGAACTGTATGCGTGATCCACTGGGTGTGCCGCCACAGCCGGCCCACCTGTTGGTGGGCGTGCAGAACTGTTTGCGTGTGCCACTGGGTGTGCCGCCACGGCCGGCCCACCCGTGGGTGGGCGTGCAGAACTGTTTGCGTGTGCCACTGGATGTGCCGCCACGGCCGGCCCACCCGTGGGTGGGCGTGCAGAACTGTATGCGTGATCCACTGGCTGTGCCGCCACAGCCGGCCCACCTGTGGGTGGGCGTGCAGAACTGTTTGCGTGTGCCACTGGGTGTGCCGCCACGGCCGGCCCACCCGTGGGTGGGCGTGCAGAAGTGCTTGCGTTTGCCTCTGGGTGTGCCGCCACAGCCGGCCCACCCGTGGGTGGGCGTGCAGAAGGGTTTGCGGTTGCCTCTGGGTGTGCCGCCACGGCCGGCCCACCCGTGGGTGGGCGTGCAGAACTGTTTGCGTGTGCCACTGGGTGTGCCGCCACGGCCGGCCCACCCGTGGGTGGGCGTGCAGAAGGGTTTGCGGTTGCCTCTGGGTGTGCCGCCACGGCCGGCCCACCCGTGGGTGGGCGTGCAGAACTGTTTGCGTGTGCCACTGGGTGTGCCGCCACGGCCGGCCCACCCGTGGGTGGGCGTGCAGAACTGCTTTGCGTGTGCCACTGGGTGTGCCGCCACGGCCGGCCCACTCGTGGGTGGCGTGCAGAACTGTTTGCGTGTGCCACTGGGTGTGCCACCACGGCCGGCCCACCCGTGGGTGGGCGTGCAGAAGGGCCTGCGGTTGCCTCTGGGTGTGCCGCCACGGCCGGCCCACCCGTGGGTGGGCGTGCAGAACTGTTTGCGTGTGCCTCTGGGTGTGCCGCTACGGCCGGCCCACCCGTGGGTGGGCGTGCAGAAGTGCTTGCGGTTGCCTCTGGGTGTGCCGCCACGGCCGGCCCACCCGTGGGTGGGCGTGCAGAAGGGCCTGCGTTTGCCTCTGGGTGTGCCGCCACGGCCGGCCCACCCGTGGGTGGGCGTGCAGAAGTGCCTGCGTGTGCCTCTGGGTGTGCCGCCACGGCCGGCCCACCCGTGGGTGGGCGTGCAGAAGTGTCTGCGGTTGCCTCTGGGTGTGCCGCCACGGCCGGCCCACCCGTGGGTGGGCGTGCAGAACGGTCTGCGTGTGCCACTGGGTGTGCCGCCACGGCCGGCCCACCCGTGGGTGGGCGTGCAGAACTGTTTGCGTGTGCCACTGGGTGTGCCGCCACGGCCGGCCCACCCGTGGGTGGGCGTGCAGAACTGTTTGCGTGTGCCACTGGGTGTGCCGCCACGGCCGGCCCACCCGTGGGTGGGCGTGCAGAAGGGCCTGCGGTTGCCTCTGGGTGTGCCGCCACGGCCGGCCCACCCGTGGGTGGGCGTGCAGAACTGTTTGCGTGTGCCACTGGGTGTGCCGCCACGGCCGGCCCACCCGTGGGTGGGCGTGCAGAACTGCTTGGCGTGTGCCTCTGGGTGTGCCGCCACGGCCGGCCCACCCGTGGGTGGGCGTGCAGAAGGGTTTGCGTTTGCCTCTGGGTGTGCCACCACCGCCGGCCCACCCGTGGGTGGGCGTGCAGAACTGTTTGCGTGTGCCACTGGGTGTGCCGCCACGGCCGGCCCACCCGTGGGTGGGCGTGCAGAACTGTTTGCGTGTGCCACTGGGTGTGCCGCCACGGCCGGCCCACCCGTGGGTGGGCGTGCAGAAAGGTTTGCGGTTGCCTCTGGGTGTGCCGCCACGGCCGGCCCACCCGTGGGTGGGCGTGCAGAACTGTTTGCGTGTGCCTCTGGGTGTGCCACGACGGCCGGCCCACCCGTGGGTGGGCGTGCAGAAGGGCCTGCGGTTGCCTCTGGGTGTGCCGCCACGGCCGGCCCACCCGTGGGTGGGCGTGCAGAACTGTTTGCGTGTGCCTCTGGGTGTGCCGCCACGGCCGGCCCACCCGTGGGTGGGCGTGCAGAAGGGTTTGCGTGTGCCTCTGGGTGTGCCGCCACGGCCGGCCCACCCGTGGGTGGGCGTGCAGAAGGGCCTGCGTGTGCCTCTGGGTGTGCCGCCACGGCCGGCCCACCCGTGGGTGGGCGTGCAGAACTGTTTGCGTGTGCCACTGGGTGTGCCGCCACGGCCGGCCCACCCGTGGGTGGGCGTGCAGAACTGTTTGCGTGTGCCTCTGGGTGTGCCGCCACGGCCGGCCCACCCGTGGGTGGGCGTGCAGAAGGGTTTGCGTGTTGCCTCTGGGTGTGCCGCCACGGCCGGCCCACCCGTGGGTGGGCGTGCAGAACTGTTTGCGTGTGCCTCTGGGTGTGCCGCCACGGCCGGCCCACCCGTGGGTGGGCGTGCAGAACTGTTTGCGTGTTGCCTCTGGGTGTGCCGCCACGGCCGGCCCACCCGTGGGTGGGCGTGCAGAACTGTTTGCGTGTGCCTCTGGGTGTGCCGCCACGGCCGGCCCACCCGTGGGTGGGCGTGCAGAAGGGCCTGCGGTTGCCTCTGGGTGTGCCGCCACGGCCGGCCCACCCGTGGGTGGGCGTGCAGAACTGTTTGCGTGTGCCTCTGGGTGTGCCGCCACGGCCGGCCCACCCGTGGGTGGGCGTGCAGAAGGGTTTGCGGTTGCCTCTGGGTGTGCCGCCACGGCCGGCCCACCCGTGGGTGGGCGTGCAGAACTGTTTGCGTGTGCCACTGGATGTGCCGCACGGCCGGCCCACCCGTGGGTGGGCGTGCAGAAGAGCTTGCGTGTGCCACTGGGTGTGCCGCCACGGCCGGCCCACCCGTGGGTGGGCGTGCAGAAAAGCCTGGGTTTGCCTCTGGGTGTGCCGCCACGGCCGGCCCACCCGTGGGTGGGCGTGCAGAAGTGCCTGCGTTTACCTCTGGGTGTGCCGCCACGGCCGGCCCACCCGTGGGTGGGCGTGCAGGACTGTTTGCGTGTGCCACTGGATGTGCCGCCACGGCCGGCCCACCCGTGGGTGGGCGTGCAGAAGGGCCTGCGTGGGCCTCTGGGTGTGCCGCCACGGCCGGCTCACCCGTGGGTGGGCGTGCAGAACTGTTTGCGTGTGCCACTGGATGTGCCGCCACGGCCGGCCCACCCGTGGGTGGGCGTGCAGAAGGGTTTGCGGTTGCCTCTGGGTGTGCCGCCACGGCCGGCCCACCCGTGGGTGGGCGTGCAGAACGGTTTGCGTGTGCCACTGGGTGTGCCGCCACGGCCGGCCCACCCGTGGGTGGGCGTGCAGAACTGTTTGCGTGTGCCACTGGGTGTGCCGCCACGGCCGGCCCACCCGTGGGTGGGCGTGCAGAAGGGCCTGGGTTTGCCTCTGGGTGTGCCGCTACGGCCGGCCCACCCGTGGGTGGGCGTGCAGAAGGGTTTGCGGTTGCCTCTGGGTGTGCCGCCACGGCCGGCCCACCCGTGGGTGGGCGTGCAGAAGGGCCTGCGATTGCCTCTGGGTGTGCCGCCACGGCCGGCCCACCCGTGGGTGGGCGTGCAGAACTGTTTGCGTGTGCCTCTGGGTGTGCCGCTACGGCCGGCCCATTCGTGGGTGGGTGTGCAGAAGGGCCTGCGGTTGCCTCTGGGTGTGCCGCCACGGCCGGCCCACCCGTGGGTGGGCGTGCAGAACTGTTTGCGTGTGCCTCTGGGTGTGCCGCTACGGCCGGCCCATTCGTGGGTGGGTGTGCAGAAGGGCCTGCGGTTGCCTCTGGGTGTCCCGCCACGGCCGGCCCACCCGTGGGTGGGCGTGCAGAACTGTTTGCGTGTGCCTCTGGGTGTGCCGCCACGGCCGGCCCACCCGTGGGTGGGCGTGCAGAACTGTTTTCGTGTCCCACTGGGTGTGCCGCCACGGCCGGCCCACCCGTGGGTGGGCGTGCAGAAGAGCCTTGTTTTGCCTCTGGGTGTGCCGCCACGGCCGGCCCACCCGTGGTTGGGCGTGCAGAACTGTTTCCGTGTGCCACTGGGTGTGCCGCCACGGCCGGCCCACCCGTGGGTGGGCGTGCAGAACTGTTTGCGGTTGCCTCTGGGTGTGCCGCCACGGCCGGTTCACCCGTGGGTGGGCGTGCAGAACTGTTTCCGTGTGCCAATGGCTGTGCCGACACGGCCGGCCCACCCGTGGGTGGGCGTGCAGAAGGGTTTGCATGTGCCTCTGGGTGTGCCGCCACGGCCGGCCCACCCGTGGGTGGGCGTGCAGAAGGGCCTGCGGTTGCCTCTGGGTGTGCCGCCACGGCCGGCCCACCCGTGGGTGGGCGTGCAGAAGGGCCTGCGGTTGCCTCTCGGTGTGCCGGCACGTCCGGCCCACCCGTGGGTGGGCGTGCAGAAGTGCCTGCGTTTGCCTCTGGGTGTGCCGCCACGGCCGGCCCACCCGTGGGTGGGCGTGCAGAACTGTTTGCGTGTGCCACTGGGTGTGCAGCTACGGCCGGCCCACCCGTGGGTGGGCGTTCAGAACTGTTTGCCTGTGCCACTGGGTGTGCCGCCACGGCCGGCCCACCCGTGGGTGGGCGTGCAGAAGGGTTTGTGGTTGCCGCCGGGTGTGCCGCCACGGCCGGCCCTCCCGTGAGTGGGCGTGCAGAAGGGCCTGCGGTTGCCTCTGGGTGTGCCGCCACGGCCGGCCCACCCGTGGGTGGGCGTGCAGAACTGTTTGCGTGTGCCACTGGGTGTGCCGCCACGGCCGGCCCACCCGTGGGTGGGCGTGCAGAACTGTTTGCGGTTGCCTCTGGGTGTGCCGCCACGGCCGGCCCACCCGTGGGTGGGCGTGCAGAACTGTTTGCGTGTGCCTCTGGGTGTGCCGCCACGGCCGGCCCACCCGTGGGTGGGCGTGCAGAAGGGCCTGCGTTTGCCTCTGGGTGTGCCGCCACGGCCGGCCCACCCGTGGGTGGGCGTGCAGAAGTGCCTGCGGTTGCCTCTGGGTGTGCCGCCACGGCCGGCCCACCCGTGGGTGGGCGTGCAGAACTGTTTGCGTGTGCCACTGGGTGTGCCGCCACGGCCGGCCCACCCGTGGGTGGGCGTGCAGAACTGTTTGCGTGTGCCACTGGGTGTGCCGCCACGG
>JAKWBO010000068.1:0-195376 GCA_034336685.1 Luscinia luscinia | reverse complement strand
GGTGTTCTGAGCATGCTCGGAGAGAACCGGCCAAGAGATGGGCAGGGCTTAGAGGGGAATGGGGTGGGGTGAACACAATGGCTCGGTCTGAAGGAAAGGGGAGGGGATAATGATTGACAGGGGCTGTGAATAGAAATGGGTGGGGATGAAAATCGGGCAGAAACCGAGGGGAAAGGGGCAGGGTCAAAAAAGGGCAGGAATTGTGAGGGGGAAAGGATGGGGCCAAAGGGCCTCTTAGTTCAAAAACAGCCTGGTGAGGCTTAAAGCCACCCAAAAGCCCCTCAAATGCAGCCTAAATCCACTTGCGACAGCAAGTGCTCATGGGATAGCATTCAGTGCTAAAACCCCTAAAAACAACCAGCCAGTAAAACATCTGAGACTAAAAATGGTACTCCCAGGTTGAGAAAAGAGTGAAGATGAAATCACCCACCAGAGCTTTTTCCCCTTGTCGCCATGATGTGAACAGCACTCGGCCACCATGACACCCCTAGACCAAGAGCCACCAAATGTCTCCCCAGGGACTCTCCCAAGGATGGAAGCCCCGGCTCTGCTGCACAGCAAAGCTGAACTCCTCCTCCTCCTCCGCATCGTCCATCGGGAGCAGCGGCGCTGTGCGCGACCCCTCGGGCTCCACCCAGAGCTGATTTTCAATAAAGGCCTTGAAAAAGGAGCTGGTCTCCTGGCCCATTCATTACAGAGACCAAGACTGGGAACAGAACCGACACCAGAACTGAGACCAGCACCGCTCCAGAACTGGAACTGAGACTGGGACACAGACTGAGACAGAAACCAGCCTGAGACTTTGCACTGGGAGCAAGACTGAGACCAGCACCGACACTGGGACGGGCACCAGGAGAGATCCAGGACTGCTCTGGGACCGGAACCAAGACTGGCACTGGCACCAGAACTGAGATTGGCACTGCTCCGGCACCAGAACCAAGTCTGAGATTGGCACTGGGAGCACTCTGGGAACAACACCAGCACCGGTACCAGCACTGGAACTGGGACCGCTCTAATACCAAGACCAAGACCGACATTGAGTCCAAGACTGAAAACAGAACCAGCACCGAGACTGGCACCGCTGTCGGACCCAGACTGAGAGCAGCACTGTGGAAGCTGAGACAGAGAGTGCTGTGGATTTAATTGGCATTTGCAGTTTGATAACCAGGACACCCTGGCAAGAACAAACAGAGCTTTGACAATTACAAGAAGATTGGATCAAGACTGGTGACAGGAAAGAAGATAGAACTAAATAAGGAGAAATGTAAAGTTTTTCTGGGTGATGTTTAATGAATATAGTAAAAAAATTACAGCCTTCCTAAAAATGCTCTATAAGCAAATGTAGTTCACAATAAATTTGGATTCTGATCAGGAGTCAGTAGTCCCTGTCTCTCAATTTTTGAAAAAATTCCCTGGGACCAGACACTGAGAAAAGGAATCGAGACCAGGATTGGCACCAGAACCAACAGCAGAACTGAGACTGGCACCTCTTCAAGACGGGCACTGGGACTAGGACCAAGACTGAAACCATCCACAGAGCTGGCACTGGGACCAAGACTGAGACCATGATGGACACTGGGACCAGCACTGGGAGCGCTCCAGGACTGCTCTGGGACCAGTACCAGCACTGGAACAGGGAGACCTCCGGAATTAAGACTGAGAGTGGCACCGGCAGCAGAACTGAGACTGGCACCGCTCCAGGACTGGGCGTGAGGCTGACATTGGCACTGGGAGCCCACTGGGATCAACACTGGTGCCAGCACCACCACTGGGACTGAACCATTCCAAAACCAAGACCGAGAATGAAACCAGAACCAGCACTGGCACCGAGACTGGCACCAGTATATGACCAAGACTGAGACCAAAGCCAAGGTTACTCTGGGTCGAGATTCAGACCAGAACATGAATCAGCACCAGAAGCACTCCAGGACTGCGGCAGCCTGAAACTGAGACCGCGATTAGGACGGAGACCAACACCAGGAGCGCTTCAGAACCTCCGCATCCACTGCGGGGAGTTTTGGCTGCGCCCCCACACGGGACTGGGCAGGACTGGGAGGGAGCCCTGGGTAGGGCGGGAGCGCCTCGGTTCGCATCGTTCTGGAGCAGCCATCCCGGTCCATATGGTCCCAGTTTGTACAATCCCAGTCTGCATGGCCCTGATCCATCTGGTCCCAGTCTGTGCAGTCCCAGTCTGGAGGATCCCAGTCCATGTGATCCCAGCCCCCATGATCCCAGTCTGCATGGTCCTGCATGGCTCACACTGCCAGGCTCTGGAATTCCAGTTCCCAGCCAGGAAAAGATGTTGCTGCCCTTGAAGGCAAAGCTCTTCAGAAGGGGCCAAAAACCAAGTGCAGCAAGATCTTACAGAGACATTTCACTGCCAGCCTTCAGAACTTCACCCATGGCCCTTGAAGCCCCTGCACTGGGAATTGAATCAGGGCAGAGTCTTCGGTGGGAGCTGCCCTTGGTCAAGGGAGATCCTGAGAGAGAAACAGAGCAGGCAGAGAGAGGCAGGAGAGAAAGGAGGACACAAACACAATCAGCTGAGAAAGTGCCACTGAAAACAGACCTGGAACTGACTGAAAGAGAATGGGACAGAAATCAGGAATTGTCAAAGTTTTATTTACTATCAAATCCATCCTCCCCAGCCAGCCCCACACAATCCCAATCACGCCACTCCAAATTTGGATCCCACTTCTTCCAATCTTCTTCCAACCCCTTCTCACCCGGGCGGCTCTGGAATCCAGAAAGGTTCGTGTGAGATTGAGTTGCATTCAGGAGAGAACAAGGAACTTTGAAGTTGGATTGATCCCTTTTAAGTCAAAACTGTGGTGTTTTTACTTGGATTTGGAAGGTTTTGAGGTGACAGATCGATCCCTCTTGGCTTTTGGACAACAAAGAGATTGAGAAGAGAGAGAAACAAAGGCCAAAACAAAAGGATAACCAGGCAGGTGTCTCCCCAACAGGGACCCCAGGGAATGTGGGTCACCAGGGTTCTGCCCAATGTGGGACCTGCAGTGGGGGATGGAGTTGGAGCAGCGCACGAAGCTCTTCCCACACTCGGGGCACTCACAGGGCTTCCTTTATCGGTGCCTCCGTTGGTGTTTGGTCAAGGCTGAGCTGTCAGAGAAGCTCTTCCCACACTCCTCACACTCGTAGGGCCTCTCCCCAGTGTGGATGCGCCGGTGGCTGATGAGAGTGGACTTCCGCCTGAAGCCCTTCCCGCAGTCAGGACACTCGTACGGCCTCTCCTCCGTGTGTGTCTGGTAGTGCTTGACGAGATCAGAGCTGGTGGGAAACCTCTTCCCACACTTAGAACACTCGTAGGGCCTCTCCCCAGTGTGGATCCTTTGGTGAACGATTAGGGTGGAACGCTGCCTGAAGCCCTTCCCACAGTCCCCACACTTGTATGGCCTTTCCCCAGTGTGGATGTACTGGTGATAGATCAAACCCTTCTGCTGCCTGAATCTCTTCCCACACTCCTTACACTCGTGGGGCTTTTCCCCGGTGTGGATGCGCCGGTGGCAGATGAGGTGGGAGTTTCGTCTGAAGCCCTTCCTGCAGTCGGGACAGCGGAAGGGCTTCTCGTCTGTGTGTGTGCGCTGATGCTGGAGAAGATTCCTGCTGGTGTGAAACCTCTTCCCACACTGAGAACACTTGTAGGGCCTCTCCCCAGTGTGGATCCTCTGGTGGGAAATCAGGAGGTACCTCCTTTTGAAGCTCATCACACACTCTGAGCACTTGTGGCGCTTCTCCCCATCACGAAGCTGCTCATGGACCACCAGGTGCGAGCTCTGGCTCCATCTCCGGCCACCTGCCCGGCCCAGGCTGGTTCTTTCCTCCTCAGATCCCCGCGATCTGCGTTTGCAGCCCCTCCTGCTGTGGGATCTCCGCGGCTTTTCCTCCCCGTTGGATTCCTGCGCCGTGGAGCCGCTGCAAACGGCCTCTTCCTCCAGGTTCTGCCGCGGGGATTTGTCCTCCCTGCTCTCCGTGCTCAGCTCCTTGCCTGGGCGAGGAAGGACAAGGAGAGGATGGGATTTGCCTCCGTGCCAGAGGGAAGGGGAAGGAGATTCCCCCCAGCACGTCCCCGGCAGGTCGGTGTCGGCAGCGGGGTGTCCTGCAGCCGGGGCCGTGCTGGGCTGGGAGATGGAGCAGGACAGAGGGGGAAAGGGGCACTGACTTCCTCCTCACCTGCCTGGGGCTCCTGGGCCATCTTCCTCTTCCTTGCAGCCTCCTCCTCCATCGGGCCAAGGCTTGGCAATGGGAAATCCTGGTTTGGGGAAAAACAAGGGATGAGCGCGTTGTGTTGGGGGTTCCTCCTGCCCAAGTCCATCTCTAGAAGTCCCCGGGCATCTGGGGCTCCATCAAAACCTCCCAAACACCAACACTCAGCCCTGAAAATGCCTCCCAGGAGTTCCTGGCAATGGTCCCTCCCCTTTGGTGTTCGGGGGTTCCCCCCTGTCCCAGCTGCTGGGGGTCACGCTTCTATTGGGGGTCCCCCATCTACTCGGTGCCCGCCCTCCCCAGGCTGCTGGGAGTCCCACGAATCCAAAAATCTCCCCCCTCTTCCCTCTCCCCATTTAGGGATGCTGGGGGATTTTGGGGCCCCGGAGTCCCATCTCCCCTTATTCTCTGCTTTGGGGTGCTGGGGGTCCAAGGAGTCCCCCCTGCCCCTCTCCAGGCTGTTGAGGGTCCCGCCAATGGCGGCGCTCCCCCCTCTCTGGGCTCCCCACTTTGGGCTCCTGGGGGACACAGGGCTCTGCTCCTCCAGGCTGCCTCTGCCGGCAGCTGCCACCGGGACCCCCAGTGTCCCCCCAAGGGGCATTTTCTGCTCTGCTTGGGAGTTCTGCATTCTCCAAACATTCCCCTTCACTAAAAAAATAAACAAACCATACTGAGAAGCACTGGGGCTATTCCAGCGGCAATTGGGATAAAACTGGGGGCAAGTGAACCACACTGAGGTAACTGGGAGTTCCTGGTAATTACTATGAGATGGTTCAGGGCAACTGGGATATACTGGGAGTGTCTGAGACCATAGGGGTGGTGACTGGGACCTAACTGGGAGTGACTTGGAATGTGCTAGGGGGAAAACTGGGACCATGCTGGGGCAACTGGAGGCAAGTGTGAGTGACTGGGGCCCTGCTGGCAGAGACTAGACTCATACTGGAGTCATATTGGGATAGTAGTGGGAGTGATTGGGACTGTGCTGGGGGCAGCTGGGAGAACTGGGAACACACTGGACCAAAGTGGTGTTGGAAAATATATCCGTTTAAAAATTTTTCTGTAGCTTTTATGAAGATATTTTGGCTGCCTTTCCCGTAAAAAACTTTTAATTTTCTTTGCAGGGCATTGCTGCACCAGGTGCGGTCAGATGAACTCAACACATCAACACACTGGAAGCAGCTGGAATGCTCAAGGGCCATCAGCTGCCATTAACAGAACATCAGTGGCCACCCAGGATCATCCACCCCAGACTCTGCCTCTGGCACAGCTGCAGACATTTCCTCTGAAAAGATTGATAAAATCAAGGACTGAAGATTTAATTAACATCAGAAGTGGAGAAATCCAGATCCAAAAGGAGAAGAAATATTAAGAACTGACTGTTTGCAACTTTAGACCAATGAACACTGACCCAATTAATTTCTATGAGTACTGACAAAAGATTTGAAAATCTCCTAAAAACGGAGTGTCATGGAACGATTCTCTGAACCAGTTAGAAAATTGTTGTCAGAGGTTTTATTTTTCTCTCAGTTTCGGTGACCTTGGGAGGAACTGGGAGCAACTGGGACCGTGCTGGGGCAAATTCCATCATAATAGGGAATGGCTGGGAGTGACCGGGCTCATGCTGGGAGTGCCGAGGAAACTGGAAGCACACGCGGGGAGCAACTGGGCTCATGCTGGGAGCAGCCACTGGCGGCACCGGGAGCCCCGAAGCCCTTTCCCGGCCATGCCGCCCCTCCAGCCCCAGCACCCCCCGCCGGGGTCCCGGCAATGCCAGGGGTCCCCCCCTCTCGGGCTCCCCGCTTTGCCCTTCTGGGGCTCTCCTCTCTCTGCGCTCCCGCTCAGGGAAGCCGCGCCTCTCCCGGGGCTCCCCAAAACCGCTGTCCCCCCGCCGATCCCGCCGCTCCCGCGCGCTCCCCACGTGGCCCCGGCAGAGCTCGCAGGGCCCGGCCCGGGAAGCCCAACCCCCACCGCGGGGGGACCCGCATCCCCCCGCCCCCCGCCGGGGCTCTGCCCGCACCCACTGGGACCCCCAAAAACACCTCTCGGGGACCCTTGATGTCCCCCCGAGGTCCATCTGCACCTCTGGAGCCCGGAAAGATCCAAACAGCTCCCACAAAACTCCCCAAACCCAGGGACACCCCCGGGATATTTGGGGTGAGCTCCCCCTCCCCGGGCACCTGCGGGATGGGGGGCGATGGTCCCGGGGGGCTGCGAGTTCAGGCAGCTCCGGGCTGGCGCTCGAATCGTTCCTTGTCCCCTCCTGCTTCTGCTGCCGCTCGCCTCTTCCTCCCTCCCTCCTCCTCCTGCCCCGTTCTGAACCCCGAACTGGGAGGGGATGGGTCAAGGGAAGGGCGGGAACTGTGAGGGAAAGGGCGGGGCCAAAGGTCCTAAAAGGATTCAGTTTGCCCAAAAATCACCAATAAAAGGCACCAAATGCAGCCTCAATCCACCAGGTTTGGCCTAAAATCAGCCAGAGAGGCCTCAAATCCACACCAAGGGGTGTAAAATCATCCAAATGTGCCTAATATTGTCCAAAAGGGCCTAAACTCCAGCCTAAAACCCATCAGCTTTGGCCTGAAATCAGCCAAATGGGTTTGAAATCTAACCAAAGTGTCTCAAACTGCCCAAAGTGGTTGAAAACCCACACCAAGTTGCCTATAATCACCTTTAAATCTCCTAAATGTCTGTAAAATCCACCCTGAAAGTGCCTGCTTTTGCCAAAAATCACAAAAATGGGCCTAAAATCACCTTAGAACCACCTCGTTTTTCCTAAAATCACCCAAATGGACCTAAACACACCCAAACTGGCCTGAAACCCCCAAGGGAGCCAAAATCACCCTAAAATCAGAGCCCTGGGTCTCATGGGCTTCATGCCAGCTGCTCACTGCCATATTTTGGCACCCAAAATTCTCACCAGAAATTCTCACATTTGGACCCTGAATTCCCAAATATTCCCTAAGGAGATCCCAAGAATTTCCTGTAGAGAACCCAAACTTCCCATGTTTGGACCCAAGTTTGCCTATAAAGACCACAAAAATTCCCTATGGGATCCTCCAAAATTCCATTTGAGGTCCCCAAAATTTCAAAAATTCCCAATAGAAACCTAAAAATTCCCATGTTTGTACACAAAATTTGAAAAAACTTCCTGGTGTAGACCCCATAATTCTCTCAGAGTGCCTTTAGGGAAAACCCAGTGCCCCCGAAATCCCCTATCAAAATCCCAATCCCCCTTAAGGGACCCCCGAAATCTCCTACAGGGAAGCCCAAATCTGCTATAGAGACCCTCAGCCCCACCCAGTCCTCGACAGATCCCCTATAGATCCCCTATAGACTACCCAGTGCCCCCCAAATCCCCTACAGACAAGCCCAAATCCACTGTACAAAACCCCAGAAACCCCCAGGGCGGTAAAGCCTCCTCCAGGCTCCTACAGATCCACTTTAGGGAACCTGCAGAGCCCCCAATGCCCTTTGCAGACTCCCAGAAACACCCCAGGGGCGTAAAGCCACGCCAATCCCCTCCACATCCCCTGTAGATCCCCCCAGCCCTACCACAGCTCTCGGACACGCTGGAGCCATGCCGGGGACCAGGAGCAAAGATGGCGGTGAAGCACTTTTGGGTGTTCTGAGCATGCGCGGGGTGAATGCGCCAGGAGATGGGCGGGGCTTAGAGGGGAATGGGGCGGGGCAAACACAAGGGCTCAGTCTGAATAAAAGAGGAGAGGTTAATGATTGACAGGGGCTGTGAGTATAATGGACGGGGCTAATAAGTGGGCAGAAACCGAGGGAGAAAGGGCGGGGTCAGAAAAGGGCGGGAACTGTGAGGGGAAAGGGCGGGGCCAAAGGGCCAGGCAGTCCTAAAAGGGCCTGGTTTGGCCTAAAATCACCAAAAATGCCCATCAAATGCAGCCTAAATCCACCAGGTTTGGCCTAAAAATCAGCCAAAGGGACCGCAAATCCACACAAGAGTGATCTACAATCATCCAAATTTGCCTAATGTTGTCCAAAAGGGCCCTAAAATCCAGTCTAAAATCCCACTTTGGCATAAAATCAGCCAAATGGGCCTAAAATCTTTGGAACCAAGACCGCGACCAACACCAGAACCAGCACCAGCATTAATACTGAGACCAACATCAGAAAGGAGACAGAGACCAGGACTGAGAACAGAAGTGACACCAGAACTGAGACCAGCACCACTCCAGAACTGGAACTGAGACTGGGACCAACAGCGAGACTGGGCCCTGAATTTCCGCTGGGACCAAGACTGAGACCAGCACCGACACTGGGACGGGCACCAGGAGAGCTCCAGGACTGAGACTGAGAGCGGCACCGGCACCAGAACTGAGACTGGCACCGCTCCATGACTGGGTCTGACAGTGAGATTGGCACTGGGAGCACTCTGGGATCAACACTGGCACCAGTACCAGCACTGGGACCGGAACCGCTCTGAGACCGAGACCAAAACTGAAAACGAAACCGGCACCAAGACTGGCACCGCTATAGGACCGTGACTGAGCCTGAGACCAGCACCGCTCCGGGATCGAGATTCAGACCGGGACCAGAATCAGCACCAGGAGCGCTCCAGGACTGCTCCAAACTGAGACTGAGACCGGGACCAGGACAGAGACCGACACCAGGAGCGCTCTGGGACCTCCTTGTTCACTGCGGGGAGTTTTGGCTGCGCCCCCACACGGGACTGGGCAGGACTGGGAGGGACCCTGGGAGGGGCGGGACCGTCTCAGTTCACATCGTTCTGGAGCAGCCATCCCGGTCCATATGGTCCCAGTTTGTACAATCCCAGTCCATGTGATCCCAGTTTGTATAATCCCAGTCTCCATGGCCCTGATCCATCTGGTCCCAGTCTGTGCAGTCCCAGTCTGGAGGATCCCAGTCCATTTCATCCGAGCACCCAGGATCCCAGACTGCATGGTCCTGCATGGCTCACACTGCCAGGCTCTGGAATTCCTGTTCCCACCATGGAAAAGTTGTTCCTGCCCATTCTAGTTTTGGTTCTCCTATTTGAGATTTCCCGGCCAAGGCACCCATTTATGTCACAGCTTTATCATCCCGATCCTGTTCGCAATCCTATTCCCAATCCCTATCTCATTCCCGTTTTTATTCTCAACCTTCTTCCCGTTCCCCTTCCTGATGCCGTTCCCAGTCCTGTTCCTGATCCCTATCTTATTCCCATACCCAATCCTGTTCCTCTTCCCATTCCCAATCTTGTTCCCATTTCTGATTCCAATCTCATTCCCTTTCCCAATTGCAATGCCTTTCACCTTCCCAATCCCTCTTTCACTCCCATTCCCAAGCCTGTTCCCATTCCTGATCCCATTTCCATTCCCAATCCCGATCCCCTTGCATTTCCCAGTTCCAATCCCGTTCCCAATCCCCAATCCCAAACCGTATCCCATTCTCAATCCCATTCTCATTCCCTTTTCTGATCCCTCATTCCCCGTCTCGTTTTTATTCCCAATCCCTAACCTGTTCCCAATCCCAAACCTGTTCCTGTTCCCATTTCCATTCCCAATCTCATCCCTGTTTCTGATCCCGATCCCATTTGCCATCTCGATCCCTTTCCCATCCCAATCTCATTCCCACTCCCAATCCCAATTTCATTCCCAATCCTTATCCTGTTCCCAATCCCGATCCTGCTGCTGTTTTCAGGGAATCATTTTGATCTCAACGTCTACCCCAAACCTGGGGGGGTCAAAACCCCCCAAATCCTGGGGTCAAACACCCCCAAACACCAAATTTGGGATCAAATCCCCCAATCCCCAAACATTGGGGTTTGAAATATTTGCAGTTTCCAACCCCTCTGATCCCCAAAATTTGGGGTTAAAGCCCCCTGATCCCCAAATTCTGGGGTCAAAACTCCCAAAAATCTAAACCATGGGACATCAATACCCCCAAATCTCAAATTTTAGCATCACCCACCCCCCCTCAATTTCCAAACTCTGGGGTTAAACCCTCCAAATCCCCATAATTTGGTGTCCAACCCCCCTAAATCCCAAACTTTGGGACCAACCCCCCCAAACCCCAAATCCTGAGGTGTAAAACACCCTTGACCCCAAATTTTAGGATCAAACCCCCTCAGACTCCAAACCTTGAGGTGTCAAACCCCCCCCGAATCCCAAACTCTGGGGTTTGAAATATTTGGGGTGTCCAACCCCCCCAATCCCAAAATTCTGGGGTCAAACGCCCTCATCCCAAAGCCTGGGGTGTCAACCCCCCAAACTTTAGGATCAAACCTCCCATATCCCCAAACTTTGGGGTCAAACCCACCTGACCCCAAACTCCCCTCCAAAACCACTCCACCCTGGGGGGCACAGCAGGGGTCATTTGGAGTTGGTTTGGCTTGGTTTGGGATTTATTTGGGGTGGGGGCATGTCCAGGTGCAATGTCTGCAGAGAGACCCTGGGTATAATGCTGGGGGTGGGAAAAACGCCACAAATCCCTGGGAAACCCCAAAAACCCCTAGGGAACACCAGAAGTGAATTTCTGGTGGCAAAAGGAGATTTTGGGGTAAAAGGGAAAGGAATTAGGACATAAAAAGGAGATTTTGTGATGGAAAAGAGGAATTGGGGGTGGAAAAAATGCTTTAGAGTGGAGATTGAGGATTTGAGGTCAGGATTTCAGCAGGAAAAGAAGATTTGGGATTGAAAATGGAGATTTTGGGTGGGAAAAGGGGATTTGGGGTAGACAGGAAAGGATTTGAAGTGGAAAAGGGGATTTGGGGTGGGAAAAGAAGATTTTGGGGTGGGAAAAGGGATTTGGGATGCTCAAAAGATTTGGGGTGTGAAAAGGAGAATTTGAGCTGGGAAAAAGTGAATTTGTCGGAAAAGGACATTTGGGGTGCACAAAGAAGGATTTTGGGATGGAAAAAAGAGGATTTTGGTTTAAAAACAAAGATTTGGGATAAAGAAAGGAGGATTTGGTCCGAGCTGAACTTACCTGGGGGAGTGGGGGCAGCTGGGAGATTTGGGGCAGGGTCAGGACCATTTCTGGGGCAGTTTTCTGGGATTTTCGGTGTTTGGAGCTGGTTTTGAGCAATTTTGGAATATATGGGGGCAGCTTTGAGGCATTTTGGGGTGGTTTGGAGGGATTTAAGGATGTTTGTATGGGATTTTGGGGTGTTTCTAGTTGATTCTGGGGCAGCCTGAAGGGACTTGGAGCGTTTTGGGAAAGTTTTGGGGTATTGAGGGGTGGTTTTATGGCGTTGCTCTGGATTTTTGGGGTATTCCAGGCCCATTTTTTTCGGGTTTGGGGGTGTTTCAGGTGGGTTTGGGTCACTTTTTGGCGAAGGAGATCTTCATGGCGTTGCTCTGGGATTTTGGGGTGTTTTGGGTACACAGGGGCTGTTTTGAGGCGTGTCTCAGGGATTTTGGGGCGTTGCTCTGAGATTTGGGGTGTTTCGGGGCAGTTTTGCCAAAGCCTCCCCAAACGCACCTCAGACCCTCAATTCCTCAGACCCCCAAATCGCCCCAAATCCATTCAGGACCCACACACTTCCCTCAGACCCCCAGTTTCCCCATGTCCCCCGGCCCCACCTCAGATACCCCAATTCCCCAAAGCTTCCCCAGACCCTCAGTTCCCTCAGAGACCCCCAAAGCACCTCATTTCCCCGGCCCCACCTCGGACCCTCAATTCCCACAGAGCCCCACATCCATTCCAGACCCACCTCAGACCCTCAATTCCCTCAGACCCCTAAATCCCCCATTTCCCAAAGCCTCCCCAAAAGCACCTCAGACCTCAATTCCCTCAGATTCCCCCAAATCCCCCATTTCCCCGGCCCTACCTCAGGTTCCTACACAGCCGATCTCCCGTCACGCTCTGTCCGCCACGCGCGGGGCCCTCCCAGCCAATAGCGGCGCTCTCCCCGAGCCAACCAATCAGCGCGCGGCTCCCTCAGCAACACCCGCCTCCCGCGCGGGTTCCTGGGGAGGTCCCAGGGTTGGTTTGGGGTTCCTGGGGGTCCCAGCCCACCCTGACCGGGCTCTGGGGGTTTTTGGGAGGGATCCCCTCAGTTTGGGGGTCTCCCACGGTGCCCCCTCCCAAAAAGTCTCGAGGGTCCCTGGAAGTGGCTCCTGTTCCACCGGCCCGTGCCCCCTGATCCAGGACGGGCCCCAGTGAGTCTGGGGGCTTCGGGGGCTAGGTTTGGGGGTTCTGGAGGTTTTGGGAGTCTGGGGGATCTGGGGGCTCTGCAGAAACCCTAAAATCCCCCAAAACCCCTGAAATCCCCTAAAATCCCCTAAATCTCCGAAATCCCCCAAATCTCCTCAAATTCCCCCAAAACCCCCAAAGATCTCCCAAAATCCTCAAAATCCCCTGAAAACCCCCAAAATCTCCCTAAATTGCCCCAAAACCCCCAAAATCCCTCCAACCCCTCAAAATCCCCCCAAAATCCCCTTGAAATCCCCTTGAAATCCTCTAAATTCCTCCCAAATCTCCCCAAAATCACCAAAATCCACCCCAAGAATTCCTGAAATCCCCCAAAATCTCCCAAAATCCCCCAAAATCCACCCCAAAATCCCTCAAAATCCCTGAAACCCCAAAATCTTCCAAAATCCCCCAGAATCCTCTGAAACCCCCAAAATCCTCCCTAATCCCCTGAAATCTCCCCAAAATTCCCCAAAATCCTCAAAATCCCCAACACAAATTCCTGAAATCCCCAAATCTGCCCAAATCCCCCAAAATCCCCTGAAATCCCTCCTGTGGGAGCCCAGGGTGTTCCCTGGCCTCCTGGGGGTCTCAAAACCCCTGGCGAGGGTCTCAAAGAGCCCTGAGTGAGACCCAGGTGTCTCAGGCGCTGAATTCAAACCCCTGGGGAAATTACCAACACAGAGGGAATGGAAACAAGCCACCAAAATCAGTAAAGTGTAAATGAGACTGTTAGAACGTAGATAAATAGACTTTTGGGGATGTTTGTGATAAGGGACACGTGGCCAAGATGGAGAATTTGGGGTGTGGATACCTCTTCTCCTCCTTCTCCGTGCCATCCGTGCTGGGTGACATGCTGGCACTGTCAGGTTGGATGGGGACACGGCTGGGCAGTTTAACACAGTTGGATTGCATTGGAAAGTTGTTACAAACATCCAGCACGGAATGCAGACTGTAGAAGATCAGCCCTGCCCTCAGCAGGCAGATTCCATCCTGGGTGCCCGGCTGGACAGACGCTGTGAGCCGGGCAGAGAGTTCCTGAGACAAGGAACAATCAACAATCCTTGGAGCCTCTGAAACCGTCTGCTGCAATCTCTCATCGGCGCCTGGGGAAAACCAGGATTTGAACCACTGCATGTCCTCCTGAGGGGATCCCGGGGCTAAGGAGACACCTCGGGCAGCGACACCTCCAAATTCCCCAAAATCCCCTAAAACCCCCAACATCCCCCAAATCCACCCAGGAATTCCCTGAAATCTCGGAATCCCCCAAAATTCTCCCCAAAATTCCCCCAAAATCCCCCAAACCCCCAAAATCCCCCAAAATCCTCCCAAAATCCCCTAAAATCTCCTCAAAATCCTCCCCAAAATCCCTCAAAATCCCCCAATTCCCCAAAATCTCCCCAAAATCTCCCAAAATCCCCCAAAATCCTCCACAAATCCCCTGAAATCCCCCAAATCCCCCAAAATCCCCTGAAATCTCCTACAATTTCAAACCCCCAACACCTGAAATCCTATGTCCCCAAACCCCTCCAAAATCCCCAAACCACCCCCAAAACCCACTGAAAACCTCAAAATCTCCCCAAAATCCTCTAAAATTCCTTGAACCCCCAAAATCTCCCCAAAATCCTCCCAAAATCCCTGAAATCTCTGAAATAAAATACCCCCAGGAATTCCTGAAATCCCCAAACCTCCCCACTTCCCCAAAATCACCAAAATCCACCCCAAGAATTCCTGAAATCCCCAAATCTGCCCCAAATCCTCCCCAAACCCCCAAAATCCCCCACCCCCAGGTGTGGGCTGGTGGCCCTGGCCATGGCCGGGGCTCTGCTGGGACCCCCGGCCCCAATTGGGTCTGGGGGCTCTGCTGGACACGGCGCGGGCCAGGGGCTGCAGCCCCACGGGAGATGTGCTCAGGGGGTTGGGGGATTTTGGGGGTGGATTTTGGGGGATTTTGGAAAAATTTTGGGGAGATTTTGAGGGGTTTTGGGGAGAATTTTGGGGTGTCCTAAGGGGATTTGGGGTGTCTGGGAGGATTTTGGGGAGGTTAGGGGATTTTGAGGGATTTGGGGGATTTTGAGGGATTTTGGGGATTTGGAGGGGTTAGGAAAATTTTGGGGATTTTGACAGAGTTTTAGGGAGAATTTGTGGATTTTGGCGTGTCCAGGGGATTTTTGGAGAGTTTTGGGGGATTTGGGGTGTCTGGGGTGGATTTTGGGATGTGAGAGGGATTTTGAGGGCGTTTTAGGAAAATTCTGGGGGATTTTGAGGAGGTTTGCGGGAGAATTTGGGGTTTTGGGGTGTCCTGGGGGAATTTGGGGGATTTGGGGGGAATTTGAAGGGGGATTATGGAGCGATTTGGAGGGAATTTTGGGGTGTCTAGGGAGGATTTGGGGGGTTTTTAATAGGGTTGGGGGGTCTTGGGGTGTCTTGGGGGAGATTTTGGGGGGGATTGGGGAAAATTTGAGGGGATTTTGGAGAGAGTTTGCAGATTTTGGGGTGTCCTGGGGGGATTTTGGTAGAATTTTGGGGTGTCTGTGAGAGATTTTGGGGGAATTTGGGGCTCAGGGGGTCACTGGGATGGTTTTTAGGATTATTTAGGATTATTTAGGATATCTTTGGGATAATGTTGGGGATTGAGTGTTTTTCTATTACTGTGTCAATTTAAAGAATTTTTCCCATTATCATGCCAATGGAGCTGGCCGGGTTACACCCAGGACCTTTGACGACTCTGGACAAAAGGGGTCGGTGGGAGCGGCTGCCGGAGGGGCTCTCGTGCTTCCGGAGGGGACTCGTGTTCCCGGCGAGCTCGGAGGAGGACGCCCCGTCTGCAGCCCCGCGGCCGAACGCAGGAGAGCCAGACCCTCTGCGATCACCTGCCCTGCATCTGCCCCGCTGCAGCCTCCTGCCTCTGCGGACACAGCTGATCACCCGGACACAGACGGTGAGCGAGGAGCTGCCCTCTCCAGCCGCTCCCACCCGAGACCGGCGTGGCCGCTGCCGCCCCTCCCGCCTCCGCTCCCGCCGCTTCTCTGCAGCTGCCGGGTTTTGTTCCTGCTGCAGCACCGGGACCGAGCGCAGAGAGAGTGTGCCTGCAGCTTGAGAAAGGACTGGGACCCAGTTATCTGTTCTGTGTTGTTGGTAATTTTAACAACTGCTGTTGTTTCTGCTTGTACGGTTAGATATATTATTAAAGGAGCTGTTATTCCCACCCCCTTATCTCTGCCTCAGAGTCTTGGATTCAAACAATTATAGTACTTGGGGGCAGTGGAATTAAGGTCTCTACTTCAAAGGAAAACTTCTGCCTTTATTGGCAGATACCTGTCCTTCAAACCAGGACGTCACTTTTGGGTCTCTGATGCCATTTTTGTGTCTCATGTTCATTTTGGGGTGCCTGATGTAATTTTTTTGGGTCTCTGACATCAATTTTGGGGTCTCATGTTGATTTTTGGGTTTTTTATGTCACTTTTGGGTCTGTGATGCCATTTTTGGGGTCTCTGATGCCATTTTTGGTGTCTCTGGTGCCACTTTCGGGGTCTCCCGTTGCCTTTGGTGGCTCTGATGTCCCCAAGTCCCGGTGGCCTCGGTGACACCGTCCCTGTCTTGCAGGACCGGCGACGGGAGCGAGTTCCTGCTGCAAGCCAAGGACGAAGTGTGGATTTGAGGGGTCCTGCTCGGGTTTTGAGGGGTCTGATAGTGGCTTTGGGGGGTTTTATGGGGATTTTGAGGATCTTTGTAGTGTTTTGGGGAGTCTGATGGTGATTTTGGGGGGTTCATGGTTGTTTTGGGGGTCTCAGGGGGATTTTGGGCGTCTCATGGTGATTTTGGGGGTCTCATGGAGGCTTTGATGGTTCTCAGGGTGTTTTTGTAATGTCTGACCCCATTTTCTGTCTCTCTTACCCCATTTTCTGTGTTCATAACCCCATTTCCATGTCTCTAATCCCATTTTTGGAGTGTCTCACCCCATTTTCCATCTCTCTAACCCAATTTTTGGGGTGTCTGACCCTATTTTCCATCTCTCTCACCCCGTTTACAGGGTGTCTCACCCCATCTTCTATCTCTCTAACTCCATTTTCCCTGTCCCTGACCCCATTTTCTATGTCTCTAACCCCATTTTTGGGGTGTCTCACCCTATATTCCATGTCCCAAATCCCATTTTCTGACTCTCTAACCCCATTTTCCGTTTCTCTAACCCAATTTTTCGCCTATCTAATCCCATTTTTGGGGTGTCTCACCCCATTTTATGTCTCTCTAGCCCCATTTTCCATGTCCCTAACCCTGTTTTCAGGGTGTCTCACCCCATTTTCCATGTCCCTGACCCCTTTTTCAGGGTGTCTCACTCCGTTTTTCGGTTTTCAGGAGGACATGCAGGGCTGGCTGCGGGCTCTGGCCGCCAGCGCCCAGGAACACGCCGAGCTGGCCCGGTGGCAGCAGGGCCTCCTCACCACCTCCTCCACCGACGAGGGGCTCCCGTGGTGTGACCCTGACCGGCCCCGACGGAAGTGACGCCCCCAAAACTCCCAAATTTGGGGTCCCAACCCCCCTCAAAACCCCAATTGTGGGGTGCTGGTCCTTCCCAAACCCCGGATTTGGGCTCCCAGCCTCCCAGTTTTGGGGACCTGAGCTCTGGGTTTGGGGTCCTGAGCCCTGGGTTGGGGTCCCAGTCCTTTCCAAAACCCAATTTTGGGGTCCCAAACCCTAAATTTGGGGTCCTGCCCTCCCCAAAATCCCAGTTGTGGGGTCCCAGTCCTTCCTAAATCCTGATTTTGAGATCCTGAGTTCTGGGTTTGGGGTCCTGATTCTCGGATTTGGGGTCCCAATGCTCCCCAAACCCCAGTTTTGGGGTCCTGAACCCTAAATTTGGGGTCCTGGCCCCCCAAAACCCCAATTGTGAGGTCCTGGCCCCCTCTGAGCTCCAGTTTTGGGGTCCTGAATTCTAAATTTGGGGTCCTGCCTCCCCAAACCCCCAATTGTGGGGTCCTGGCCACCTCTGAGCTCCAGTTTTGGGGTCCCAGTCCTTCCCAAACACCGGATTTGGGGTCCCAAGCCCTGGTTTTGGGGTCCTGTCCCCCTAAAACCTCAATTTTGGGGTTCAGCCCCCTTCCCACAACCCCCAAATTTTGGGGTCCCGGCCCCCCCTTTCCCCCAGCACAAGCCATAGAGATCCGGGGGGACCCCATCGCCACTGTTGTACAAATGTAATAAAGCACCTGCTGCACCCCAAAACCGGCCTGGGGCATTTGGGGGTGTCCTGGGGGGAATTTGGAGAGTCCTGGGGGAATTTGGGGGAGTCCTGAGGGGAACTTGGGGAGTCCTGGGGAGTTTTGGGGCCTCCTGGGGGGAATTTAGGATCGACTGGGGGAGATTTGAGAGCGATTTGGGAAGGTTAGAATCGACTGGTGGGGGTTAGGATGGGATGGGGAGGTTTAGGATCGACTGGGGGGGTGGGTTTAGGGGAAACTGGGGCAATTAGGGATCCACTGAGGCGTGGTTTAAATGTAACTGGGAAAGGTTTAGAACAAACTGGGCCCGCCCAGTCCTTCCTAGTCCATCCCAGTCAATCCCAGTCCTTCCCAGTCCATCCCAGTCCCGCTCCGAGGGACGGGCAAACCTGCCTGGAGCGATCTCAGTCCCGGTCCCTGTATCGGTGCTGGTCTCAGTCCCGGTCCCAGACCCGGTTCTGGGCCCGGCTTTGGTCTCGGTCTCGGTCCCGGTTCTGATGCAGCTCTCGGTTCGAGTGCCCGGGGATTTTCGGCTCCTTTGGCTGATTTTAGGCCGAATCTGGTAGGTTTAGGGGGAATTTTAGATCCTTTGCAGTGATTTCAAAAGATTTAGGCGGCATTTCAGGCTCATTTGGGTGATTTTAGGCCAAACCGGATCAACTTAGGACCGAGCAGCGCTTTGGCCCCGCCCCTTTCCCCTCACAGCTCCCGCCCTTCCCTTCACCCATCCCCTCCCAGTTCGGGGTTCGGAACGGGGCAGGAGAAGGAGGGAGGGAGGAAGAGGCGGAGCGGCAGCAGAAGCAGGAAGAGTAACAAGGGAGTGAATCGTCCACGAGCGAGGAGCTGCCTGAATTCGCAGCGCCCCCGGAACCATCGCCCCCCATCCCGCAGGTGCCCGAGGAGGAGGAGCTCGCCCCAAATATCGCGGGGGGGTCCCTGGGTTTGGGGATTTTTGGGGGGGAATGTTTGTATCTTGCCGGGCTCCAGAGGCGCAGATGGCCCTTGGAGGGACATCGGGGGGTCCCCGGGAGGTGTTTTTGGGGGTCCCGGTGGGTGCGGGCAGAGCCCCGGCGGAGGGCGGGGGGATGCGGGTCCCCCCGCGGTGGGGGTTGGGCTTCCCGGGCCGGGCCCTGCGAGCTCTGCCGGGGCCACGTGGGGAGCGCGCGGGAGCGGCGGGATCGGCGGGGGGACAGCGGTTTTGGGGAGCCCCGGGAGAGGCGCGGCTTCCCTGAGCGGGAGCGCAGAGAGAGGAGAGCCCCAGAAGGGCAAAGCGGGGAGCCCGAGAGGGGGGGACCCCTGGCATTGCCGGGACCCCGGCGGGGGGTGCTGGGGCTGGAGGGGCGGCATGGCCGGGAAAGGGCTTCGGGGCTCCCGGTGCCGCCAGTGGCTGCTCCCAGCATGAGCCCAGTTGCTCCCCGCGTGTTCTTGCAGTTTCCTCGGCACTCCCAGCATGAGCCCGGTCACTCCCAGCCATTCCCTATTATGATGGAATTTGTCCCAGCACTGTCCCAGTTGCTCCCAGTTCCTCCCAAGGTCACTGAAACTGAGACAAAAACCAATAACCTCCAACAACAATTTAAAATTTAGAGAGTCAAGGCGTTACTTTATTATCTAGGCAGGTTGTTGTGGCCAGGATGTAGCACAGAAATCTTCTCATCCCCACATAACCCGTGTGTGCAGAGAGAATCATTCCATGACACTCCGTTTTTAGGAAATTTTTCACTTCTTTTATACAGTCATAGAAATGAATTGGGTCAGTGTTCTTTGGTCTCAAGTTGCAAACAGTCAGTTTCTAGTATTTGGTCTCCTTTAGGATTTGGATTTCTCCCTTGTGACGTTAATTAGATCTTCATTCCCTGATTTTATCAGTCTTTTCAGAGGAGATGTCTGCAGCAGAGTCTTGGGTGGATGTTCCTGGGTGGCCACTGATGTTCTGTTAATGGCCGCTGATGGCCCTTGAGCATTCCAGCTGCTGCCAGTGTGTTGATGTGTTGAGTTCATCCCACCCCACCTGGTGCAGCAATGCCCTGCAAAGAAAATTAAAAGTTTTTTAGGGAAAAGGCAAACAAAATCTCTTTGTTAAAATTACAGAAATTTTTTAAAATGGATACGTTTTCCAGCACCACTTTGGTCCAGTGTATTCCCAGTTCTCCCAGCTGCCCCTAGCACAGTCCCAGTCACTCCCAGTATAATCCAAGTATGAGTCCAGTCTCTGCCTGCAGGGCCCCAGTCACTCACACTTGCTCCCAGTTTCCACACCATGGTCCCAGTTTTCCCCCCAGCACATTTCCAATCACTCCCTGTTAGGTCCCAGTCACCACCCCTATGATTTCAGACACTCCCAGTATATCCCAGTTGCCCTGAACAATCTCATAGTCATTCCCAGGAACTCCCAGTTACCTCAGCGTGGTTCACTTGCCCTCAGTTTTATCCCAGTTGCCCCTGCAATAGTTCCAGTGCCTCTCAGCATTGTTTTGGGGTTTTTTTGGATGGGGAGGGGAATGTTTGGAGAATGCAGAACTCCAAAGCTGATCCCAATCCCTCCCAGTCAGTCCCTATTATGATGCAACGTCCAGTTTGCAGGTTCCCAGTTCCTCTTATTTTCATTCAGTGTGTTCCCAGTTCTCCCAGTCTCCCCAGTACAGTTCCAGTCACTCCCAGTATGAGTCAATGGCCCCCAAGTGTTCCCTGTCAATGCCAGCATGACCCCAGTAGCCTCCAGTATAATCCCTGTGACTCCCTGTCTCTCCCAGTATATCCCAGTCATCCCCAGCATGCTGCCAGTCACTCTCACTTCTTCCCACTTGCTTTCAGCATGATTCCAATTGTTCACAGCCACGCCCAGTCCATCCCAGTATGATTCCTGTCACCCTCAGTGTGCTTCCAGTCTCACCCAGCATGGACCCAGCTGCTCTTACTGTGATCCCTGGATGATTGCAGTTGCTGCCAGCATCGTTCCAGTTGTTCCCAGTTCCTCCCAGGATGATCCCTAGAATAGCCCCAGTCTCTCTCAGCATTGTCCCACTGTCTCCCAGTTGCCCCCAGTGTGGTTCCAGTGCCCCCAGTATGGTTACAGACACTCTCATTATATCCCAGTTTCCCCAGAAAGGTTCCAGTTAGCTCAGAATGATCTCAGTCTTTCCCAGTTATTCCCAGTTGTCTCCAGCCTGATCCCAGTTTCTGTCAGTGTCCCATACTCCCAGTTGCTCCCAGTATGATCCCTGTTATGGCCTCAGTCCCCTCAGCATGGTTCCAGTACCTTCCAGTTGATCCCAGTAGCTCGCAATGTGTCCACATTTTCCTCCCATCATGGGCCCAGTAGCTCCCAGTAACCCCCAGCCAGGTTCCATTCCCACCCTCTGTAATTCCAATGGCTCCAAGGATGATCCCAGTGTGACTTGTAGTCACTCCCAGTATGGTTCCAGTCATCTCCAGTATGACCCCAGTCACTCCCAGATCCTCCTAGTATTTTTCCAGTCATGCCCAGAGTGAATCCCAGTCAATCCCAGTATGGTTCCAGTTGTGACCAGCCCTTCTCCATCATTCCCAGTCTGATTGCAGTATTATGCCAGTCATTCTCAGATATTCCCAGTGATATTCCGGTCACTCCCAGTACAATCCCAGCCATTTCCAGTAGGATCCCAGTATGACTCTGACATGGGCACAGCTGCTCCCATTATCATCCAGTGTGGTTCCATTTGCTCCCATTTCCCCTCACTGTGGTTTCAGTCTCTCCCAGTGCATTCCAGTTGCCACCAGCATGTTCCCAGTCCCTCCCAGTTGTCCTCAGCTGCTTCCAGACTGATCCCAGTTGCTCACAGCCTCTCCCAGTCACCCTCAGTGCAGTCCCAGTTGCTGTCAGTATGATGCAGTATATTCTCAGTATTTCTGAGCATGGTTCCAGTTGCTCCCAGTTCCTCCCAGTGTGAACCCAGTTCCCCCATTTGCGCCTAGCACATTCCCAGTGACTCTGTCGATGATCCCAGTCTCTGCCAGCATGGTCCCAGTCATGCCCAGTTCCCCCAGTAAAGACTAGTAGCTCCCATTGATGCCCAGTGTCCCTCAGTGTGGTTCCAGTTCTCCCCAGTATGGTCCTGATTTTTCCCAGGCAGGTTCCAGTCACTCCAGTAAGGTCACAGGCGCTCCCAGTATATCCCAGTAGTCCTGAACATGCTCCCATTCAATCCCAGTAACTCCCTGTGTCCCCAGGAAGGTTGCAGTTCCACCAGTTCAGCCAAGTCCCTCCCACTGGTGCCACTCCTGGGATCCCCCACCCCTCTCTGCATTCATGGATCACCCGAGAGGAGCCCCAAGGGCTGGAAGTCGCCCCCCAGGGTTCCCAGTTTGGATCTGCAGCCCCCCAGTTTTCCCAGTTTCCCTCTCCTTTTCCCAGGCCGGGTTCCCCCCGGTCCCAGCAGGTGGGAGCAGCCGAGAGCCCCGCGCTGCCCATCCCGACCTGTCCCGGCTCCATCCCCGCTCCTCTCGCGGGCTGCGAGGGCTTCGGGAACGGGGCACCGAGGGTGTCACTGCTGCTGGGGAAGGAGGAGGAGGGATGGGAGAGGAGGGATGAAGGAGGAGAGCGAGAAGGGGTGGAAATCTGGGAAGGAGGGGGAGACCTGGAGGAGGAGGGAGGGAAGAGGAAAGACAAAGGAGGATCAAGAATAGCAGAAGGAAGAGCGAGGTCGAGACTCAATGAATTCACAGGTCCCCCATCCATGGGACCATCGCCCCGCAGGTGACTGGGGTGGGGGAGCTCGGCCCAGACATCCCAGGGGGTCCCTCGGCTGGGATTTTTCAATGGGTGTTTGGAGAATGCAGAACTCCAGAGCAGAGCAGAAAATGCCCCTTGGGGGGACACTGGGGGGTCCCGGTGGCAGCTGCCAGCAGAGGCAGTGTGGAGGAGCAGAGCCCTGTGTCCCCCAGGACCCCAAAGTGGGGAGCCCAGAGAGGGGGGAGGGCCACCATTGGCGGGACCCTCAACAGCCTGGAGAGGGGCAGGGGGGACTCCTTGGACCCCTTGCACCCCAAAGCAGAGAATAAGGGGAGAAGGGACCCCAAAATCCCCCAGCATCCCTAAATGGGGAGAGGGAAGAGGGGGGAGCTTTTCGGATTGCTGGGACTCTCAGCAGCCTGGGGAGGACGAGCACCGAGTAGATGAGGGATCCCCAATAGAAGCGTGACCCCCAGCAGCTGGGACAGGGGGGAACTCTTAAACACCAAAGGGGAGGGACCATTGCCAGGAACTCGTGGGAGGCATTTTCAGGGCTGCGTGTTGGTGTTTGGGAGGTTTTGATGGAGCCCAGATGCCCGGGGACTTCTAGAGATGGACTTGGACAGGAGGAACGCCCAACACAACGCGCTCATCCCTTGTTTTTCCCCAAACCAGGATTTCCCATTGCCAAGCCTTGGGCCAATGGAGGAGGAGGAGGCTGTGAGGAAGGGGAAGATGGCCCAGGAGCCCCAGGCAGGTGAGGAGGAAGTCAGTGCCCCTTTCCCCCTCTGTCCTGCTCCATCTCCCAGCCCAGCACGGCCCCGGCTGCAGGACACCCCGCTGCCGACACCGACCTGCCGGGGACGCGCTGGGGGGATCTCCTTCCCCTTCCCTCTGGCACGGAGGCAAATCCCATCCTCTCCTTGTCCTTTCTCGCTCAGACAAGGAGCTGAGCACGGAGAGCTGGGAGGACAAATCCCCGCGGCAGAACCTGGTGGAAGAGGCCGTTTGCAGCGGCTCCACGGCACAGGAATCCAATGGGGAGGAAAAGCCGCGGAGATCCCTCACCAGAACGGGCTGCAAACGCAGATCGCGGGGATCTGAGGAGGAAAGACCCAGCCTGGGCCAGGCAGGCAACCGGAGATGGAGCCAGAGCTCGGACCTGGTGGTCCATGAGCAGCTTTGTGATGGGGAGAAGCACCACAAGTGCTCGGAGTGTGAGATGAGCTTCAGATGGAGGTACCTCCTGATCCACCACCAGAGGATCCACACTGGGGAGAGGCCCTACGAGTGTGGGGAGTGTGGGAAGAGGTTTCACACCAGGAGCCATCTTTTTGAGCACCAGCGCACGCACACAGATGAGAAGCCCTTCCGCTGCCCCAACTGCGGGAAGGGATTCAGGAAGAACTCCACCCTCACCGAACACCGGCGCATTCACACCGGGGAAAAGCCCCATGAGTGTGAGGAGTGTGGGAAGAGCTTCAGCCACAGCTCCCACCTGATCAGACACCAGAGGATCCACACAGGGGAGAGGCCCTACGAGTGTTCTAAGTGTGGAAAGAGGTTTCCCACCAGCTCTCATCTTGTCAATCACTACCAGACACACACGGAGGAGAGGCCCTACGAGTGTCCTGACTGCGGGAAGGGCTTCAGGCAAAACTCCCACCTCATCCGCCACCGGCGCATCCACACTGGGGAGAGGCCCCACAACTGTGAGGAGTGTGGGAAGAGCTTCTTCCGGAGCTCACACTTGACCAAACACCAACGAAGTCACCGGTAAGGGAAGCCCTGTGAGTGACCCGAGTGCGGGAAGAGCTTCGTGCGCTGCTCCAACTCCATCCCCACTGCAGGACCCATGTTGGGCAGAGCCCTGGTGACCCACATTCGCTGGGATCGATGTTGGAAAGACACCTGCCTGGTTATCCTTTTGTTTTGGCCTTTGTTTTTCTCTCTTCTCCATCTCTTTTTCCTCCAAAAGCCAAGAGGGGTTGATCTGTCACCCCGAAACCTCCCAAATCCAAATAAAAACACCTCAATTTTGACTCAAAAGGGATCAATCCAAATTCAAAGTGCTTTGTTCCTTCCTCAAAACAGCTCAATCCCACACAAACCTTACTGGATTCCAGAGCCACCAGGGTGAGAAGGGGTTGGAAGGAGATTGGGAGAAGGGGGATCCAAATTTGTAGTGGTGGGATCAGGATTGTGTGGGGCTGGCTAGGGGGGATGGATTTGATATTAAATAAAACTTTGACAATTCCTGATTTCTGTCCCATTCACTTTCTGTCAATTCCAGTTCTGTTTTCAGTGGCATCTTCTCAGCTGATTGTGTTTGTGTCCTCCTTTCCCTCCTGCCTCTCTTTGGCTGCTCTGTTTCTTTCTCAGCATCTCCCTTGACCCAGGGCAGCTCTCACCAAAGACCCTGCCCTGATTCAATTCCCAGTGCAGGAGCTGCAACAGCCGTGGGTGAAGTTGTGAAGGCTGGCAGTGAAATGTCCCTGTAAGATCTTGCTGCACTTGGCTTTTGGCCCCTTCTGAAGAGCTTTGCCTTCAAGGGCAGGAACAATTTTTCCATGCTGGGAACTGGAATTCCAGAGCCTGGCAGTGTGAGCCATGCAGGACCATGCAGACTGGGATCATGGGGGCTGGGATCACATGGACTGGGATCCTCCAGACTGGGACTGCACAGACTGGGACCATATGGATCAGGGCCATGCAGACTGGGATTGTGCAAACTGGGATCACATGGACTGGGATTGTACAAACTGAGATCCCATGGACTGGGATTGTACAAAATGGGATTGCATGGACTGGGATTGTACAAACTGGGACCATATGGACCGGGATGGCTGCTCCAGAACGATGCGAACCGAGATAGTCCTGCCCCTCCCAGGGGTCCCTCCCAGTCCTGCCCAGTCCCTGTGAGGTGCAGCCAAAACTCCCCGCAGTGAACAAGGAGGTCCCAGAGCGCTCCCGGTGTTGGTCTCTGTCCTGGTCCCGGTCTCAGGCTCAGTTTGGAGCAGTCCTGGAGAGCTCCTGGTGCCGATTCCTGTCCCGGGCTGAATCTCGATCCCAGAGCCACCCTGGCCTTGGTCTCAGTCTTGGTCATATACTGGTGCCAGTCTCGGTGCCAGTGCTGGTTCTGGTTTCAGTCTCGTCTTGGTTTTGGAATGGTTTCAGTACCAGTGGTGGTGCTGGTGCCGGTGTTGATCCCAGTGTGCTCCCAGTGCCAATGTCAGCCTCAGGCCTGGTCCTGAAACAGTGCTAGTCCCAGTTCTGCTGCCGGTGCCGCTCTCAGTCTTAATTCAGGAAGTCTCCCTGTGCCAGTGCTGATCCTGCTCCCAGACCAGTTTTGGAGCACTCCCAGTGCTGGTCCCAGTGTCCATCATGGTCTCAGTGTTCGTCATGGTCTCAGTCTTGGTCCCAGTGCCAGTTCTGGGGACCGTTTCAGTCTCAATCCGAGTCCCAGTGCCCATCTTGAAGAGGTGCCACTCTCGCTTCTGCTGTTGGTTCTGATCCCAGTCTTGATCTCCATCCTGGTTCTGATGCCAGTCTCGGTGCCGGTCCCAGGGAATTCTATCAATGATTGAGAGACAGGGACTACTAACTCTTGATCAGACTCCAAATTTTTTTTGGGCTACATTTGCTTATAGAGCATTTTTAGGAAGGCAGTCATTTTTGACTACATTCATTGGATTAAACATCACCCAGACAAACTTTACATTTCTCCTTATTTAGTTCAATCTTCTTTCCTGTTGCCAGTCTAGATCCAATCTTCTTGTAATCGTCAAAGCTCTGTTTGTTCTTGCCAAGGCGTCCTGGTTATCAAACTGCAAATGCCATTTAAATCCACAGCACTCTCTGTCTCAGCTTCCACAGTGCTGGTCTCAGTCTGGGTCCGATAGTGGTGCCAGTCTCAGTGCCGGTACCGGTTCTATTTTCAGTCTTGGACTCAATGTTGGTCTTGGTCTGGGTTTAAGAGCAGTCCCAGATCCAGCGCTGACACCGGTGCTGGTGTTTGTCCCAGAGTGCTCCCAGTGCCAATCTCAGTCTTGGTTCTGATGCCGGAGCAGTTCCAATCTCAGTTCTGGTGCCGGTGCCAGTCTTGGTTCTGGTCCCAGAGCAGTCCTTGATCTCTCCTGGTGCCTGTCCCAGTGTCAGTGTTGGTCTCAGTCTTGGTCCCAGTGCCAATTCAGAGACTGGTTACAGTCTTGGTCTCTGTCCCAGTCTCAGTTCCAGTTCTGGAGCGGTGCTGGTCTCAGTTCTGGTGTTGGTTCTGTTCCCAGTCTTGGTCTCTGTAGTGAATGGGCCAGGACACCAGCTCCTTTTTCAAGCCTTTATTGAAAATCAGCTCTGGGTGGGGCCTGAGGGGTCACTCACAGCACTGCTGCTCCTGATGGACAATGCAGAGGAGGAGGAGGAGGAGTTCAGCTTTGCTGTGCAGCAGAGCCGGGGCTTCCATCCTTGGGAGAGTCCCTGGGGAGACCTTTGGTGGCTCTTGGTCTAGGGGTGTCATGGCGGCCGAGTGCTGTTCACATCATGGCGACCAGGGAAAAAAGCTCTGGTGGGTGATTTCATCTTCTTCACTCTTTTCTCAACCTGGGAGTGTCATTTTTTAGTCTCAGATGTTTTACTTGCTCGTTGTTTTTAGGGGTTTTTAGCACTGAATGCTATCCCATGAGCCCTTGCTGTAAAATATAAACAAATAGAAGTATATATGTAGGACATAATAGAAATAATATCATATATATTACAGTGTACCATATACATAATACATAAATTACAGATATAAATATATGAAATAGAAATAGAAAAATATATTTAAATATAGTTAAAAATTAAGGGATTTTTTGTTTCCATTTGGTTAGAGGCAGAGGTTTTTACTAAGTAATATTAAAAAATATAAAAAGGCATATATATGTAAAGATATATATACACATAAAATAGAAATAAATTTTAGTAATATGCATAATGAATGTGCATAATGTGCATAATGAATAATGAAATTGTAGTATATATGTCTGCCCTGGTTTGAAGGACAGGTGTCTGCCAATAAAGGCAGAAATTTTCCTTTGAAACAGAGACTTTAATTCCACTCCCCCCAGTATTATAAATGTTTGAATCCAAGACTCTGAGGCAGAGATAAGGGTGTAGGAATAACAGCTCTTTTACTAATATATCTAACCGTACAAGCAGAAACAACAGCAGTTGTGAAAATTACCAACAACACAGAACAGATAACTCGGTCCCAGTCCTTTCTCAAGCTGCAGGCACACTCTCTCTGCGCTCAGTCCCGGTGCTGCAGCCGGAACAAAACCCGGCAGCTGCAGAGAAGCGGCGGGAGCGGAGGCGGGAGGGGCGGCAGCGGCCACGCCGGTCTCGGGTGGGAGCGGCTGGAGAGGGCAGCTCCTCGCTCACCGTCTGTGTCCGGGTGATCAGCTGTGTCCGCAGAGGCAGGAGGCTGCAGCGGGGCAGATGCAGGGCAGGTGATCGCAGAGGGTCTGGCTCTCCTGCGTTCGGCCGCGGGGCTGCAGACGGGGCGTCCTCCTCCGAGCTCGCCAGGAACACGAGTCCCCTCCGGAAGCACGAGAGCCCCTCCGGCAGCCGCTCCCACCGACCCCTTTTGTCCAGAGTCGTCAAAGGTCCTGGGTGTAACCCAGCCAGCTCCATTGGCATGATAGTGGGAAAAATTCTTTAAATTGACACAGTAATAGAAAAGCACTCAACCCCCAACATTATCCAAAGATATCCCAAATAATCCTAAAAACCATCCCAGAACCATCCCATAAGTCCCTGAGACACAGTGACCCCACATGACCCCACAGTGACCCCGCAGTGACTCCAGCAGGGCAGCAGCTCCTGGGCCAGGGTGGCCATGGCTGCAGCTGGGGACAGGAAAAAACCCCAAAAACATCCTGAAAATATCCTAAATAACCCTAAATAATCCTAAAAACCATCCCATAAACCCCTGGAGCACAGAGACCCCATAATGGCCCCATAACAAGCCCATAATGACCCCAGAGTGACCCCAGTGACAGCTCGTGGGCCAGGGTGGCCATGGCTGCAGCTGGGGGAGAGAAAAACCTCAAAAACATCCTAAATAAACCTAAAAACATCCTAAATAACCCTAAAGACCATCCCATAAACCTGAGAGACTTGGATCTGCACAGTGACTCCAGAGTGACCCCAGAATGACCCCAGAGTGACCCTGCAGTGACCCCAGTGAAGCTCCTGGGCCAGCGTGGGCAGCTGGGGGAGAAAAACCCCAAAAGTGACCCCAAAAATACCCCAAAACCACCCTAAACACCCCAAAATCACCCTAAGAACCCCAAAAACCACCCTGAAAATCCCTGAGAGATTGGGATCACCAGGACCCCACAGTAAGCCCGAGACCCCAAAAACCCCAAAAGTGACCCCAAAAATACCACAAAAACCCCAAAAGTGACCACAGCCCATCTTGAACCCCCCCAGTGACCCCCAGAGCCCCAAATCCCCCCAAAATCCCCAAAGACACCCCAAAATCCCCCCAAATCCTCCAAAACTATCCCAAATCCCCCCAGGACACCCCAAAACCCCCAAATTTTCCCCCAAACCTCCTCAAAATCCCTAAGATTTAGCTAAAACGCCCTCAAAATCCCCCTCACACCCCAAAATCCACCCCAGATACCCCAAATCCCCCCAAAACTCTCCAAAAGTCCGCCTTGGACACGCCAAAATCCACAAATTCTCCTCAAAACCCTGTCAAAATCCCCAAAAATTGTCCTAACACCCCCCAAATCCCACAAAATCCCCCCAAAATCCCCTCAAATCCCACAAAATCTCTCCTGACCTCCCCAAAATCCCCCCCAGACACCCCAAATCCCCTTGGGACACCCCAAAATTCTCCCCAAAACCCCCTCAAAATCTCCCCAAATTTTCCAAAATCCCCCCCAAAATCCACTCAAAATCCCCCAAAATTCCCTGAAATCCCCCAAATACCCCCAAAATCCCCCAAGATCTCCTGAAAACCCCAAATTCTCCTAAAATTCCCCCAAATCTCCCAAAATCCCCCCCAAAATCCCCCCAACCCCCTGAGCACATCTCCCCGTGGGGCTGCAGCCCCTGGCCCGCGCCGTGTCCAGCAGAGCCCCCAGACCCAATTGGGGCCGGGGGGTCCCAGCAGAGCCCCGGCCATGGCCAGGGCCACCAGCCCACACCTGGGGGTGGGGGATTTTGGGGGATTTGGGGGGTTTTGGGAGGATTTACGCAGATTTGGGGGACTTCAGGTAATTCCTGGGGGCATTTGGGGGATTTTTGGTGTTTTGGGGCCATTTTGGGGGATTATTAGGAGATTTCAGGGGGATTTTGGGAGAATTTGGGAAGATTTTGGGGGTTTTGGGGCAATTTTGAGAAGATTTTGGGGTGATTTTGAGTAATTTCGGGGGAATTTTAGGAGATTTCAAGGGAATTTTAGGATGATGTGGGGAAATTTTAGGGTTTTCAGTCGGTTTTGGGGTGGTTTAGGGGATTTTGGAGGGGGTTTGGGGGGACATCTATAGAAATTCAGGGGTTTGGGGGGGGGTTGGGAGAATTTTAGGAGATTTCAGGGGATTTTGGGGTGATTTGGGGGATTTCAGGGGATTTGTGGAGGGATTTTGGGGGATGTTGGGAGATTTTGAGAAGATTTGGGGGATTTGGGGAGATTTTTGAGGGATTTGGGGATTTTCAGAGGATTTGGGGGGATTCTGAAGAGTTTTGAGGGATTTTGGGATGATTTGGGGAGTTTTGAGGGATTTTGGGATGATTTGGGGGATTTTTGGGGAATTTTAGGAGATCTCAGGGTGATTTTGGGAGGATTTGGGAGGAGTTTTGGGGGTTTGGGGGATTTTGGGGAGAATTTTGGGGAGAATTTGGGGGTGGATTCCGAGATTTCAGGGAACTCCTGGGTGGATTTGGGGGATGTTGGGGGTTTTAGGGGGATTTTGGGGAATTTGGAGGTGTCGCTGCCCGAGGTGTCTCCTTAGCCCCGGGATCCCCTCAGGAGGACATGCAGTGGTTCAAATCCTGGTTTTCCCCCAGGCGCCGATGAGAGATTGCAGCAGACGGTTTCAGAGGCTCCAAGGATTGTTGATTGTTCCTTGTCTCAGGAACTCTCTGCCCGGCTCACAGCGTCTGTCCAGCCGGGCACCCAGGATGGAATCTGCCTGCTGAGGGCAGGGCTGATCTTCTACAGTCTGCATTCCGTGCTGGATGTTTGTAACAACTTTCCAATGCAATCCAACTGTGTTAAACTGCCCAGCCGTGTCCCCATCCAACCTGACAGTGCCAGCATGTCACCCAGCACGGATGGCACGGAGAAGGAGGAGGAAGAGGTATCCACACCCCAAATTCTCCATCTTGGCCACGTGTCCCTTATCACAAACATCCCCAAAAGTCTATTTATCTACGTTCTAACAGTCTCATTTACACTTTACTGATTTTGGTGGCTTGTTTCCATTCCCTCTGTGTGGGTAATTTCCCCCAGGGGTTTGAATTCAGCGCCTGAGACACCTGGGTCTCACTCAGGGCTCTTTGAGACCCTCGCCAGGGGGTTTTGAGACCACCAGGGAGGCCAAGGCTCCCACAGGAGGGATTTCAGGGGATTTTGGGGGATTTGGGCGGATTTTGGGGGATTTCAGGGAATTTGTGGAGGGATTTTGGGAGATTTTGGGAGACTTGGGGAGATTTGGGGAGATTTTGGAGATCTCAGGGGATTTTAGGGGATTTTTAGGAGATTTCAGGGGGATTGGGGAGGATTTGGTTGGTTTTGGGGAGGATTTGGGGGGATTTTGGAGAGATTTTGGGGTTTTCAGGGGATTTTGAGGGATTTTGGGAGATCTTTGGGGGTTTTGGGGGAATTTGGGGAGATGTGAGGGAGATTTGGGAGGAGATTTGGGGGAATTTGGGGGGATTTAGTAGGTTTCACAGGGTTTGGGGGATTTTAGGGTTTCTGTAGAGCCCAACCAGATCCCCCAGACTCCCCAAAACCCCTGCAGACCACACCAAACCCTCCCTAGCCCCCCCGTGAAGCCCCCAGACTCACTGGGGCCCGTCCTGGATCGGGGGGCACGGGCCGGTGGAACAGGAGCCACTTCCAGGGACCCTCGAAAGCTTTTGGGGAGGGGTGTTGCAAGTTGATAAACTTTATATATTAATTTAGCATTAGAAGTAGTCATGCTAAGGGTTGTCTTATAAACTAGGCCCTGTGTTTGCAGACTCTGTACTGTTTAGTTAAGCCAATTATCTGTGTGTACTGGTGCAAAACTTGCTGAAACAGTAGGAATGTTATCTTATGAGTAGTTCATTGTTTGTCTACATGATGTATGAGATTTATCTAGGGAAAGATGTAACAATTTATTACTAGAAGGAATGTAGAGGGACTGGAGAAACCTTGAGAAAATCATGTAGGGGTAGTGAAGCAAGAAGATCAAAGAGTGAAGGAATTCTTCTAGAAGTGTATTTAGGCCCTGAAGAAATGTGATTAATTTGGGGCTCTGACTTTGGACGCTAGTCCTCAGACCCCAGGGCCCTCAATAAAGCACCGCACTAAACAACTCTGTTGTTTCGTGTCTCTTCTTCACTGTCGGGCAACAGGGGCACCGTGGGAGACCCCCCAAATTGAGGGAGGATCCCCTCCCCCAAAACCCCCCAGAGCCTGGTCAGGGTGGGGCTGGAACACCCCCAGGAACCCCAAATCAACCCTGGGACCCCCAAATCTGCCCCAGGCTCTCCCCCTCCGAGAACCCCAAAACCCATCCAGGAACCACAAATCAACCTTGGGACCCCCCAGGCTCCCCCAAAACCCCCAGGACCCCTCCCCAAATGCCGCCCAGCCCCCCATGACCCCATTTTATGACCCCAAGCCCCCCCTCAAACCCCCGCTGGGCCCCTCCCCAAAATCCCCCAGCCCCCCTTTAGCTCCCCACCCTCACCCTCACCCTTCCCCGCCCCTCCCCACCTGTCCCTGCGCCGCCTCAGCAGCTCCCGCAGCCCCTCGTCCTCTCCCGGCCCTGCCCCGCTCCCTGCAGCGCCTCCCTCAGCGCCCGCCCGAGCCCGGGGAGGGGCCGGGGGGAGGGGCCGCCCTCTGCATGGCCGGCCCCGGGGCAGAGGGCGCCGCTCCCGCCTGGCTTCTCATTGGCTGCAGCGCGCGCGGGAGGCGGGTGTTGCTGAGGGGAGCCGCGCGCTGATTGGTTGGTTCGGGGAGAGGCGCGCCGCTATTGGCTGAGAGGGGCCCGCGCGCGTGGCGGACAGAGCGTGAGGGGAGAGCGGCTGTGTAGGAACCTGAGGTGGGGCCGGGGGAAATGGGGGGATTTGGGGGAATCTGAGGGAATTGAGGGTCTGGGTTGCTTTTGGCGGGGGAGGCTTTGGTGGGAAATAGGGAACCTGAGGTGCAGCCGGGGGGTCATGGAGGAATTTGGGGGAGAATCTGAGGGGAATTGAGGGTTCTGAGGTTCTTTTGGGGAGGCTTTGGGGGAAATGGGGGCATTTGGGGAGTCTGAGGGGAATTGAGGTGTCTGAGGTGGGTCTGGAATGGATTTGGGGGAATTTGGGAGTGTTTGAAGGAAAATGGAGGAATCTGAGGGACATTGAGGGGTCTGAGGTGGGTCTGGAATGGATGTGGGGGGCTCTGTGGGGAATTGAGGGGTCCGAGGTGGGGCTGGGGGAAATGAGGTGCTTTGGGGGTCTCTAAGGGGAACTGAGGGTCTGGGGAAGCTTTGGGGGGAATTGGGGTATCTGAGGTGGAGCCGGGTGCACATGGGGGAAACTGGGGGGGTCTGAGGGGAAGTGAGGGGTGTGAAGTGGGTCCCGAATGGATTTGGGGCGATTTGGGGGGGTCTGAGGGGAATTGAGGGGTCTGAGGTGCGTTTGGGGAGGCTTTGGCAAAACTGCCCCAAAACACCCCAAATCTCAGAGCAACGCCCCAAAATCCCTGAGACACGCCTCAAAACTGCCCCTGAGTACCCCAAAACACCCCAAAATCCCAGAGCAACGCCATGAAGATCTCCTTCGCCAAAAAGTGACCCAAACCCACCTGAAACACCCCCAAACCCCAAAAAAATTGGCCTGGAATATCCCAAAATTCCAGAGAAATTACTCGAAACTGCCCCTCAATACCCCAAAACTGCCCCAAAACACCCCAAGTCCCTTCAGGCTGCCCCAAAATCAACTAGAAACACCCCAAAATCCCATAGAAACACCCTAAAATCCCTCAAAACGACCCTAAAATGCCTCAAAGCTGCCCCCAAATATTCCAAAATTGCTCAAAACCAGCCCAAACCACCAAAAATCCCAGAAAACTGCCCCAGAAATGGTCCTGACCCTGCCCCAAACCTCCCAGCTGCCCCCACTTCCCCAGGTGAGTTCAGCTCGGACCAAATCCTCATTTTTTATCCCAAATCTTTTTTAAATCTCAAATCTTCGTTTTTCAACCCCAAAATCCTTCTTTGTACACTCCAAATGTCCTTTTCAGACCCTAAATTCTCTTTTTCCCAGCTTAAATTCTCCTTTTCACACCCCAAATCTTTTATGCATCCCAAATCTCCTTTTCCCACCTTAAAATCTCCTTTTCCCACCCCAAATCCCCTTTTTCCACCCCAAATCTTTTCCTGTCCACCCAAAATCTCCTTTTTCAATCCCAAATCCCCTTTTCCCGCCTCAAATCCTCAAACCCCACGCTAAACCCTTTTTTCCTCCCCCAAATGGGCTTTTCCATCCCAAAATCTCATTTTTATATCCCAATTTCTTCCCCTTTTACCCCAAAATCTCCTTTTGCCACCAGAAATTCACTTCAAGAGTTTCCCAGGGGTTTTTGTGGTTCCCCAGGGGTTTTGGGGGTTTTTCCCACCCACAGCATTGTACCCAGTGTGTCTCTGCAGACATTGCATCTGGACCTGCCCCCACCCCAAATCAATCCCAAACCAACCCCAAATAAACCCCAAATGACCCCTGCTGTGCCCCCCAGGGTGGAGTGGTTTTGGAGGGGAGTTTGGGGTCAGGTGGGTTTGACCCCAAAGTTTGGGGATGGGGAGGTTTGATCCTAAAGTTTGGGGGTTGACACCCCAGGGTTTGGGATCAGGGGTTTGACCCCAGAATTTTGGGGATCGGGGGGTTGGACACCCCAAATATTTCAAAGCCCCAGAGTTTGGGAATTGGGGAGTTTGACACCTCAAGGTTTGGAGTCTGAGGGGTTTTGATCCTAAAATTTGGGGTCAAGGGTGTTTTACACCTCAGGATTTGGGGTTTGGGGGTGTTGGTCCTAAAAATTGGGATTTGGGGAGGTTGGACACCAAATTATGGGGATTTGGGGGGTTTAACCCCAGAGTTTGAGAACTGAGGGGGGTGGGCGATCCTAAAATTTGAGATTTGGGGGTATTGACACCCCAGGGTTTGGGTTTTGGGAGTTTTGACCCCAGAATTTGGGGATCAGGGGGCTTTAATCCCAAATTGTGGGATCACAGGGGTTGGACACCCCAAATATTTCAAACCCCAGCGTTTCGGGATTGGGGGTTTTGATCCCAAATTTTGCGTTTGGGGAGGTTTGACCCCCATGATCCCAGTCTGCATGGTCCTGCATGGCTCACACTGCCAGGCTCTGGAATTCCAGTTCCCAGGCAGGAAAAGATGTTCCTGCCCTTGAAGGCAAAGCTCTTCAGAAGGGGCCAAAAGCCAAGTGCAGCAAGATCTTACAGGGACATTTCACTGCCAGCCTTCACAACTTCACCCATGGCTGCTGCAGCTCCTGCACTGGGAATTGAATCAGGGCAGGGTCTTTGGTGGGAGCTGCCCTGGGTCAAGGGAGACCCTGAGAGAGAAACAGAGCAGGCAGAGAGAGGCAGGAGAGAAAGGAGGACACAAACACAATCAGCTGAGAAGGTGCCACTGAAAACAGACCTGGAACTGACTGAAAGAGAATGGGACAGAAATCAGGAATTGTCCAAGTTTTATTTACTATCAAATCCATCCCCCCAGGAACATCCACACAATCCCGATCCCACCGCTCCAAATTTGGATCCCACTTGTTCCAATCTCCTTCCAACCCCTTCTCACCCTGGAGGCTCTGGAATCAAGTAATGTTATTGTCAGATTGAGTTATTTTTAGGAGGGTACAAGGCACTTTGAAGTTGGATTGAGCCCTTTTGAGTCAAAATTGAGGTGTTTTTACTTGGATTTGGGAGGTTTTGAGGCGACAGATCGATCCCCCTTGGCTTTTGGAGCACAAAGAGATGGAGAAGGGAAAGAAACAAAGGCCAAAACAAAAGGATAACCAGGCAGGTGTCTTCCCAACATGGATCCCAGGGAATGTGGGTCACCAGGGCTCTGCCAATCGTGGGTCCTGCAGTGGGGGATGGAGTTGGAGCAGCGCACGAAGCTCTTCCCACACTCAGGGCACTCGCAGGGCTTCCCTTACCGGTGCCTCCGTTGGTGTTGGGTCAAGGTTGAGCTCTGGGAGAAGCTCTTCCCACACTCCTCACACTCGTAGGGCCTCTCCCCAGTGTGGATGCGCCGGTGGGTGATGAGGTGGACTTCTGCCTGAAGCCCTTCCCGCAGTCAGGACACTCGTAGGGCCTCTCCTCCGTGTGTGTCTGGTAGTGCTTGACGAGATGAGAGCTGGTGGAAACCTCTTGCCACACTTAGAACACTCGTAGGGCCTCTCCCCAGTGTGGATCCTTTGGTGAACGATTAGGCTGTAATGGTGACTGAAGCTCTTCCCACACTCCTCACACTTGTGGGGCTTTTCCCCAGTGTGGATGCGCCGGTGGGAGATGAGGTGGGAGTTCTGTCTGAATCCCTTCCCACAGTCGGGGCAGCGGAAGGGCTTCTCGTCTGTGTGCGTGCGCTGGTGCTGAGGAGATTGCCTCTGGTGTGAAACCTCTTCCCACACTCCCCACACTCGTAGGGCCTCTCCCCAGTGTGGATCCTCTGGTGGTGGATCAGGAGGTACCTCCATCTGAAGCTCATCCCACACTCCGAGCACTTGTGGCGCTTCTCCCCATCACGAAGCTGCTCATGGACCACCAGGTGCGAGCTCTGGCTCCATCTCCGGCCGCCTGCCCGGCCCAGGCTGGGTCTTTCCTCCTCAGATCCCCGCGATCTGCGTTTGCAGCCCCTCCTGGTGCGGGATCTCCGCGGCTTTTCCTCCCCGTTGGATTCCTGCGCCGTGGAGCCGCTGCAAACGGCCTCTTCCACCAGGTTCTGCCGTGGGGATTTGTCCTCCCTGCTCTCCGTGCTCAGCTCCTTGTCTGGGCGAGGAAGGACAAGGAGAGGATGGGATTTGCCTCCGTGCCAGAGGGAAGGGGAAGGAGATCCCCCCAGCGCGTCCCCGGCAGGTCGGTGTCGGCAGCGGGGTGTCCTGCAGCCGGGGCCGTGCTGGGCTGGGAGATGGAGCAGGACAGAGGGGGAAAGGGGCACTGACTTCCTCCTCACCTGCCTGGGGCTCCTGGGCCATCTTCCTCTTCCTTGCAGCCTCCTCCTCCTCCACCAGGCCAAGGTTTGGGAAATCCTGGTTTGGGGAAAAACAAGGGATGAGCGCGTTGTGTTGGGGGTTCCTCCTGCCCAAGTCCATCTCTAGAAGTCCCCGGGCATCTGGGCTCCATCAAAACCTCCCAAACACCAACACTCAGCCCTGAAAATGCCTCCCAGGAGTTTCTGGCAATGGTCCCTCCCCTTTGGTGTTTGGGAGTTCCCCCCTGTCCCAGCTGCTGGGGGTCACGCTTCTATTGGGGGTCCCCCATCTACTCGGTGCCCGCCCTCCCCAGGCTGCTGGGAGTGCCAGCAATCCAAAAGCTCCCCCTCTTCCCTCTCCCCATTTAGGGATGATGGGGGATTTTAGTGTCCCGGGGTCCATCCTCCCATTATTCTCTGCTTTGGGGTGCTGGGGGTCCAAGGAGTCCCCCCTGCCCCTCTCCAGGCTGTTGAGGGTCCCGCCAATGGCGGCGCTCCCCCCTCTCTGGGCTCCCCACTTTGGGCTCCTGGGGGACACAGGGCTCTGCTCCTCCAGGCTGCCTCTGCCGGCAGCTGCCACCGGGACCCCCCAGTGTCCCCCCAAGGGGCATTTTGTGCTCAGCTTTGCAGTTCTGCATTCTACAAACATTCCCCTTCGCTAAAAAAAAGTAAAGAAACCATCCTGAGAGGCACTGGGACTATTCCAGGGACAACTGGGATAAAACTGGGGGCAATTGAACCACATTGAGGTAACTGGGAGTGCCTGGGAATGACTACGAGATTGTTCAGGGCAACTGGGATATACTGGGAGTGTCTGAGACCATAGAGGTGGTGACTGGGACCTCAGTGGGAGCGATTGGGAATCTGCTGGGGGGAAAACTGGGACCATGCTGGGGAAACTGGGAGCAAGCGTGAGTGACTGGGGCCCTGCTGGCAGAGACTGGACTCATACTGGGATAGTACCGGGAGTGACTGGGACTGTGCTAGGGGTAGCTGGGAGAACTGATATAAGTCTGTATGTAATCATAGTGGGGGGACTAGAACCATACTGGGAACAGTTGTGTCCATGCAGGGGCTACTGGGAGTCAGTGGAAGCTACTACTCTGTACTGGGGGCAACTGGGAATGACTGGGACCATGCTGGGAGGGACTGGGATCATCTGTGGAGTGACTGGGACTGTGCTGGGGCACCTGGGGGCAGCTGGGATTACACTGGGAGGAACTGGAACCATGCTCAGAAGGACTGGGATCATACTGGATCATACTGGCAGCAACTGGACGTGACTGGGAACATGCTGGCAGCAACTGGGATGCACTGGGAGAGACTGAAACCACAGTGAGGGGAAATGGGAGCAACTGGAACCACATTGGATGACAATGGGAGTAGCTGTGCCCATGTCAGAGTCATACTGGGATCCTACTGGAAATGGCTGGGATTGTACTGGGAGTGACCGGAATAGTACTGGGAATATCTGAGAATCACTGGGATCATACTGCAATCAGACTGGGAATGACGGAGAAGGACTGGTCACAACTGGAACCATACTGGGATTGACTGGGATTCACTCTGGGCATGACTGGAAGAATACTGCGAGGATCTGGGAGTGACTGGGGTCATACTGGAGATGACTGGAACCATACTGGGGTGACTACAGGTCCTACTGGGATCATCCTTGGAGCCATTAGAATTACAGAGGGTGGGAATGGAACCTGGCTGGGGGTTACTGGGAGCCACTGGGCCCATGATGGGAGGAAAATGCTGACACATTGGGAGCTACTGGGATCAACTGGAAGGTACTGGAACCATGCTGGGTGGACTGAGGCCAGAATAGGGATCATACTGGGAGCAACTGGGAGTATGGGACACTGACAGAAACTGGGATCAGACTGGAGACAACTGGGAATAACTGGGAAGGAATGGGATCATTTTGAGATAACAAGAACTTTACTGGACAAACTGGGATACAATGAGAGGGTCTGTAACCATACTGGGGGGACTGGAACCACACTGGGGGCAACTGGGAGATAGTGGGACAATGCTGAGAGAGACTGGGGCTATTCTAGGGACCATTCTGGGAGGAACTGGGAACAACTGGAACGATGCTGACAGCAACTGGGATCATCCTGGGATCACAGGGAGAGCAGCTGGGTCCATGCTGGGTGAGACTGGGATCACACTGAGGGTGACTGGAATCATACTGGGATGGACTGGGAGTGGCTGTGAACAACTGGAATCATGCTGAAAGCACCTGGGAAGAAGTGAGAGTGACTGGCAGCATGCTGGGGGTGACTGGGATATACTGGGAGAGACAGGGAGTCACAGGGATTATACTGGAGGCTACTGGGGTCATGCTGGCATTGACAGGGAGCACTTGGGGGCCATGGCCTCATACTGGGGAGAGACTGGGACTATACTGGGGAGACTGGGAGAGTTGGGAACACACTGGATGAAAATGGGAGGAACTGGGAGCAACTGGGACTGTGCAAGGAGGGAACTGCATCAGAATAGGGACTGACTGGGAGTGACTGGGATCAGCTTTAGAGTTTTGCATTCTCCAAACCTTCCCCTCCCCATCCAAACAAAAAAAACCACAAAACAATGCTGAGAGGCACTGGGACTATTCCAGGGGATACTGGGATAAAACTGGGGGCAGGTGAACCACGCTGAGGTAACTGGGAGTGCCTGGGAATGACTATGAGATTTTCAAGGCAACTGGGATATACTGGGAGTGTCTGAGACCACAGGGGTGGTGACTGGGACCTAACTGGGAGCGACTGGGAATGGGCTGGGGGAAAACTGGGACCATGCTGGGGCAACTGGGGGCAAGTGTGAGTGACTGGGGCCCTGCTGGCAGAGACTGGACTCATACTGGGATAGTACTGGGAGTGACTGGGACTGTGCTGGGAGCAGCTGGGAGAACTGGGAACAAACTGGACCAAAATGGTGTTGGAAAATGTATCCGTTTAAAAATTTTCTGTAATTTTAATCAAGATATTTTGTTTGCCTTTTCTCTAAAAAACTCTTAATTTTCTTTGCAGGGCATTGCTGCACCAGGTGGGGTTGGATGAACTCAACACATCAACACACTGGGAGCAGCTGGAATGCTCAAGGGCCATCAGCGGCCATTAACAGAACATCAGTGGCCACCCAGGAACATCCACCCCAGACTCTGCCTCAGGGAAATTGCAGACACCTCCTCTGAAAAGACTGATAAAATCACAGAATGGAGATCTAATTAACATCAGAAGGGGAGAAACCGGATCCAAAATATGACGGAATATTAGGAATTGAGTGTTTGCAACTTGAGACCAATGAACACTGACCCAATCCATTTCTATGAGTACTGACTGGAAAAAAGATTTGAAAAATCTCCTAAAAATGCAGTGTCATGAAACGATTCTTTCTGAACCAGTTAGAAATTGTTATCAGAGGTTTTTCTTATTTTCTCTCAGTTTCGGTGACCCTGGAGGAACTGGGAGCCACTGGGTCCGTGCTGGGGCAAATTCCATCATAATAGGGAATGGCTGGGAGTGACCGGGCTCATGCTGGGAGTGCCGAGGAAACTGGAAGCACACGCGGGGAGCAACTGGGCTCATGCTGGGAGCAGCCACTGGCGGCACCGGGAGCCCCGAAGCCCTTTCCCGGCCATGCCGCCCCTCCAGCCCCAGCACCCCCCGCCGGGGTCCCGGCAATGCCAGGGGTCCCCCCCTGTCGGGCTCCCCGCTTTGCCCTTCTGGGGCTCTCCTCTCTCTGCGCTCCCGCTCAGGGAAGCCGCGCCTCTCCCGGGGCTCCCCAAAACCGCTGTCCCCCCGCCGATCCCGCCGCTCCCGCGCGCTCCCCACGTGGCCCCGGCAGAGCTCGCAGGGCCCGGCCCGGGAAGCCCAACCCCCACCGCGGGGGGACCCGCATCCCCCCGCCCCCCGCCGGGGCTCTGCCCGCACCCACCGGGACCCCCAAAAACACCTCCCGGGGACCCCCCGATGTCCCCCCGAGGGCCATCTGCACCTCTGGAGCCTGGAAACATCCAAACATCCCACTCAAAAATCCCCAAACCCAGGGAACCCCCCGGGATATTTGGGGCGAGCTGCCCCTCCCCGGGCACCTGCAGGATGGGGGACGATGGTCCCGGGGGGGCTGCGAGTTCAGGCAGCTCCGGGCTGGCGCTCGAATCGTTCCTTGTCCCCTCCTGCTTCTGCTGCCGCTCCGCCTCTTCCTCCCTCCCTCCTCCTCCTGCCCCGTTCCGAACCACGAACTGAAATGGGATGGGTCAGGGAAAGGGCGGGATTTGTGTGGGGAAAGGGGCGGGGCCAAAGGTCCTAAAAGCATTTGCTTTGCCCAAAAATCACCAATAAATGGCACCAAATGCAGCCTCAATCCACCACCTTTGGCCTAAAATCAGCCAGAGACGTCTGAAATTCACACCAAGTGGTGTAAAATCATCCAAATGAGCCTAATATTGTCCAAAAGGGGCCTAAACTCCAGCCTAAAACCCATCAGCTTTGGCCTGAAGTCAGCCAAATGGGCTTGAAATCTAACCAAAGTGTCTCAAACTGCCAGAAGTGGTTGAAAACCCACACCAAGTTGCCTATAATCACCATTAAATATCCTAAATGTGTGTCAAATCCACCCCGAAAGTGCCTGCTTTTGCCAAAAGCACAAAAATGGGCCTAAAATCACCCTAGAACCACCTTGTTTTTCCTAAAATCACCCAAATGGACCTAAACACACCCAAACTGGCCTGAAACCCCCCAAGGGAGCCAAAATCACCCTAAAATCAGAGCCCTGGGTCTCATGGGCTTCATGCCAGCTGCTCACTGCTGTATTTTGGCACCCAAAATTCTCACCCAGAAATTCCCACATTTGGACCCTGAATTCCCAAATATTCCCTAAGGCGATCCCAAGAATTTCCTGTAGAGAACCCAAACTTCCCATGTTTGGACCCAAGTTTGCCTATAAAGACCACAAAAATTCCCTATGGGATCCTCCAAAATTCCATTTGAGGTCCCCAAAATTTCAAAAATTCCCAACAGAAACCTAAAAATTCCAATGTTAGTACACAAATTTGAAAAAAACTTCCTGGTGTAGACCCCATAATTCTCTCAGAGTGCCTTTAGGGAAAACCCAGTGCCCCCCAAATCCCCTATCAAAATCCCAATCCCCCTTAAGGGACCCCCAAAATCTCCTACAGGAAAGCCCAAATCTGCTATAGAGACCCTCAGCCCCCTCCCAGTCCTTGACAGATCCCCTATAGATTCCCTATAGACTACCCAGTGCCCCTCAAATTCCCCACAGACAAGCCCAAATCCCCTATTCAAAACCCCAAAAACTCCCAGGGCAGTAAAGCCCCCTCCAGTCCCCTCCAGATCCCCTACAGATCCCCTATAGATCCCTCCAGCCCCACCGCAGCTCTCGGACACGCTGCAGCCGGGCCAGGGACCAGCAGCAAAGATGGCGGTGAAGCACTTTTGGGTGTTCTGAGCATGCGCGGGGTGAATGCGCCAGGAGATGGGCGGGGCTTAGAGGGGAATGGGGCGGGGCAAACACAAGGGCTCGGTTGGAAGGAAAGAGGACAGGGGATAATGATTGACAGGGGCTGTGAGTATAATGGGCGGGGCTAATAAATGGGCAGAAACCGAGAGGAAAGGGGCGGGGTCAGAAAAGGCCAGAAACTGTGAGGGGAAAGGGGCGGGGCCAAAGGTCCTGGCAGTCCTAAAGGGGCCTGGTTTGGCCTACAATCACCCAAAAGCCCCTCAAATGCAGCCTAAATCCACCAGATTTGGCGTAAAAATGCAGCCAAAGGGACCTCAAATCCACACAAGAGTGATCTAAAATCATCCAAATTTGCCTAACATTGTCCAAAAGGGCCCTAAAATCCAGTCTAAAATCCCACTTTGGCATAAAATCAGCCAAATGGGCCTAAAATCTTTGGAACCAAGACCAAGACCAACACCAGAACCAGCACCAGCATCAATACTGAGACCAACATCAGAATGGAGACTGAGACCAGGACTGGGAACAGAACCGACACCAGAACTGAGACCAGCACCACTCCAGAACTGGAACTAAGACTGGGACCAACAGCGAGACTGGGCCCTGAATTTCCGCTGGGACCAAGACTGAGACCAGCACCGACACTGGGACGGGCACCAGGAGAGCTCCAGGACTGAGACTGAGAGCGGCACCGGCACCAGAACTGAGACTGGCACCGCTCCATGACTGGGTCTGACAGTGAGATTGGCACTGGGAGCACTCTGGGATCAACACTGGCACCAGTACCAGCACTGGGACCGGAACCGCTCCAAGACTGAGACCAAAACTGAAAACGAAACCGGCACCAAGACTGGCACTGCTATAGGACCGCGACTGAGCCTGAGACCAGCACCGCTCCGGGATCGAGATTCAGACCGGGACCAGAATCAGCACCAGGAGCGCTCCAGGACTGCTCCAAACTGAGACTGAGACCGGGACCAGGACAGAGACCGACACCAGGAGCGCTCTGGGACCTCCTTGTTCACTGCGGGGAGTTTTGGCTGCGCCCCCACACGGGACTGGGCAGGACTGGGAGGGACCCTGGGAGGGGCGGGACCGTCTCAGTTCACATCGTTCTGGTGCAGCCATCCCGGTCCATATGGTCCCAGCTTGCACAATCCCAGTCCATGGGATCCGAGTTTGTACAATCCCAGTCCATGAGAGCCCAGTTTGTACAATCCCAGTCCATGTGATCCCAGTTTGTACAATCCCACTCTGCATGGCCCTGATCCATCTGGTCCCAGTCTGTGCAGTCCCAGTCTGGAGGATCCCAGTCCATGTGATCCCAGCCCCCATGATCCCAGTCTGCATGGTCCTGCATGGCTCACACTGCCAGGCTCTGGAATTCCAGTTCCCAGCATGGAAAAGTTGCTTCTGCCCATCCTAGTTTTGGTTCTCCAGTTTGAGATTTCCCAGCCAAGGCACCCATTTATGTCACAGCTTTAGCATCCCGATCCTGTTCCCAATCCTATTCCCAATCCCTATCTCATTCCCGATTTTATTGTCAATCTTCTTCCCGTTCCCCTTCCTGATGCCGTTCCCAGTCCTGTTCCTGGTCCTGATCCTGATCCCATTCCTATTCCCATTCAAATCCTAATCCCATTCCTGTTCCCAATCCCTATCTCATGCCCAATCCCTATCTCATTCCCATTCCCAATCCTGTTCCTGTTCCCATTCTCAGTTTCGTTCCTATTTCTGATTCCAATCTCATTTCCAATCTCAATCCTTTTCCCAATTCCAATCCCTTTCACATTCCCAATCCCTATTTCCATTCCCATTCCCAATCCCTAATTCCTTTCCCATTCCCAATCCTTTTTTCCATTCCTGATCCTGTTTCCTTTCGTGTTCCCATTCCTATTCTCAATCCCGAACCAAATCCGATTCCCATTCTCGATCCTGTTCCCATTCCCAAACCCATTCCCATTTTCTTTCCCAATTCCAATCCTGTTCCCAATTCCCAATCCTAAACCTTATCCCTCTCCCATTCCCAATCCTGATCCCGTTGCCATTCCCAATCCTGATCTCATTCCTGTTTCTGATCCCGATCTCATTTGCAATCTCGATCCCTTCCCAATCCTGATCCTGGTACCCATTCCCAATCCCTATTTCATTCCCAATCCTGATCCCGTTCCCAATCCTGTCCCCAATCCCAATCCCATTCCCACTCCAATCCTATTTCATTCCCAATGCCGATCCTGTTCCCAATCCCGATCCTGCCGCTGTTTTCAGGGAATCATTTTGATCTCAACCTCTACCCCAAACCTGGGGGGTCAAAACCCCCCAAATCCTGGGGTCAAACACCCCCAAACCCCAAATTTGGGATCAAAACCCCCAATCCCCAAACGTTGGGGTTTGAAATATTTGGGGTGTCCAACCCCTCTGATCCCAAAATTTGGGGTTAAAGCCCCTGATCCCCAATTTCTGGGGTCAAAACCCCCAAAACCCAAACCCTGGGGTGTCAATACCCCCAAATCTCAAATTTTAAGATCACCCATCCCCCTCAGTTCTCAAACTCTGGGGTTAAACCCCCCAAATCCCCATAATTTGGTGTCCAACCCCCAAATCCCAATCTTTAGGACCAACACCCCCAAACCCCAAATCCTGAGGTGTAAAACACCCTCGACACCAAATTTTAGGATCAAACCCCCTCAGACTCCAAACCTTGAGGTGTCAACCCCCCAATCCCCAAACTCTGGGGTTTGAAATATTTGGGGTGTCCAACCCCCGATCCCAAAATTCTGGGGTCAAACCCCTGATCCCAAACCCTGGGGTGTCAAACCCCCCCAAACTTTAGGATCAAACCTCCCCCATCCCCAGACTTTGGGGTCAAACCCACCTGACCCCAAACTCCCCTCCAAAACCACTCCACCCTGGGGGGCACAGCAGGGGTCATTTGGGGTTTATTTGGTGTTGATTGGGGATTGATTTGGGGTTGATTTGGGATTTATTGTGGATTTATTTGGGGTGGGGGCAGTGCCAGATGCAATGTCTGCACAGAGACCCTGGGTACAATGCTGGGGTGGGAAAAACCCAAAAACCCCTGGGAAACCCCAAAAACCCCTGGGGAACCCTAAAAGTGAATTTGCGGTGGGAAAAGGAGATTTTGGGGTAAAATAGGAAGAAATTGGGATATAAAAATGAGATTTTGGGATGGAAATGGAGATTTGGGGGAGGAAAAAAGGGTTTAGAGTAGGGTTTGAGGATTTGAGGTCAGGATTTTGGGTGGAAAAGGGATTTGGGATTGAAAAAAGAGATTTTGGGGATTTGGGATTGAAAAAAAAGATTTTGAGGTGGGAAAAGGGGATTTTGGATGCTGAAAAGATTTAGGGTGTGAAAAGGAGAATTTGAGCTGGGAAAAGGAGAATTTGGGGTCTGAAAAGGACATTTGGGGTGCACAAAGAAGGATTTTGGGGTTGGAAAAAGAGGATTTGGGTTTAAAAAAAAGATTTGGAATAAAGAAAGGAGGATTTGGTCCGAGCTGAACTTACCTGGGGGAATGGGGGCAGGTGGGAGGTTTGGGGCAGGGTCAGGACCATTTCTGGGGCAGTTTTCTGGGATTTTTGGTGTTTGGGGCTGGTTTTGAGCAATTTTGGAATATTTGGGGGCAGCTTTGAGGCATTTTGGGGTGGTTTGGAGGGATTTTAGGATGTTTCCATGGGATTTGGGGTGTTTCTACTTGATTTTGGGGCAGCCTGAAGGGACTTGGGATGTTTTGGGGCAGTTTTGGGGTAATGAGGGGTTTTGAGGCGTTTCTCTGGAATTTTGGGGTATTCCAGGCCCATTTTTTCGGGTTTGGGGGTGTTTCAGGTGGGTTTGGGTCACTTTTTGGCGAAGGAGATCTTCATGGCGTTGCTCTGGGATTTTGGGGTGTTTTGGGGTACTCAGGGGCAGTTTTGAGGCGTGTCTCAGGGATTTTGGGGCGTTGCTCTGGGATTTGGGGTGTTTCGGGGCAGTTTTGCCAAAGCCTCCCCAAACGCACCTCAGACCCCTCAATTCCCCTCAGACCCCCCAAATCGCCCCAAATCCATTCGGGACCCACTTCACACCCCTCACTTCCCCTCAGACCCCCCAGTTTCCCCCATGTCCCCCGGCTCCACCTCAGATACCCCAATTCCCCCAAAGCTTCCCCAGACCCCTCAGTTCCCTCAGAGACCCCCAAAGCACCTCATTTCCCCCGGCCCCACCTCGGACCCCTCAATTCCCACAGAGCCCCCACATCCATTCCAGACCCACCTCAGACCCCTCAATTCCCTCAGACCCCCTAAATCCCCCCATTTCGCCCCCAAAGCCTCCCCAAAAGCACCTCAGACTCCTCAATTCCCCTCAGATTCCCCCCAAATCCCCCCATTTCCCCCGGCCCTACCTCAGGTTCCTACACAGCCGATCTCCCGTCACGCTCTGTCCGCCACGCGCGCGGGCCCCTCCCAGCCAATAGCGGCGCGCCTCTCCCCGAGCCAACCAATCAGCGCGCGGCTCCCCTCAGCAACACCCGCCTCCCGCGCGCGCGGGTTCCTGGGGAGGTCCCAGGGTTGGTTTGGGGTTCCTGGGGGGTCCCAGCCCCACCCTGACCGGGCTCTGGGGGGTTTTGGGGGGAGGGGGATCCCCCCTCAGTTTGGGGGGTCTCCCACGGTGCCCCCTCCCCAAAAAGTCTCGAGGGTCCCTGGAAGTGGCTCCTGTTCCACCGGCCCGTGCCCCCCTGATCCAGGACGGGCCCCAGTGAGTCTGGGGGCTTCGGGGGGCTGGGGGAGCTTGGGGGTTCTGGAGGTTTTGGGGAGTCTGGGGGGATCTGGAGGGTTCTGGAGAAACCCTAAAATCCCCTGAAATCCCCTAAATCCCCTCCAAAACCCCCAAATCTCCCCCAAATTCCCCCCCAAACCCCCAAAGATCTCTCAAAATCCCTCAAAATCCCCTGAAAACCCAAAAATCTCCCCTAAATTGCCCCAAAACCCCCAAAATCCCTCCAACCCCCCAAAATCTCTCTTGAAATCCCCCAAATTCCCCCCAAATCTCCCCAAAATCACCAAAATCCACCAAGAAATTCCCCCAAAATCCCTTTAAAATCCCCCAAATCCCCCAAAAATCTCTCAAAATCCCACCAAATCCACCCCAGAATCCCTCAAAATCCCCTGAAAACCCCAAAATCTCTCCAAAATCCCCCCAAAATCCTCCCCAAATCCTCCCCAATCCCCGTGAACTCTCCTAAAAATCCTCCAAAATCCCCTGAAATCCCCAAAATCCCCCAAATTTCCCCAAATCTCCCCAAATCCCCCAAAATCCCTCCACAAATTCCCTGAAATCCCCCAAATCCGCCCAAATCCCTCCAAAATCCCCTGAAATTCTTCCTGTGGGGAAAAATAAATTAAAAACTAATACAGTACCTCTAAACTCCTAAGAAGAGGTCATCTGGACGAGTCCAGCATAAAAACAAGGTAAGGAAATTTTCCATTCGTTTAAGGATGGGGCAGAAAAAGCAAAATTCAGGGAAAAGCCCCAAAAGGCCCTTAAATGCGTGAGGGGACAAATTGCCTAAAATCCCAAGAGACAGCCCGCTGGGATGGATTTTGGAACATTGGGAGGAGTGTCCCGGGAGGAGAGGGAGGTGTAAAGAAAAAATGATCCATTATTGTATTGAAGAATGGGGAGAAAAGGAAATAAGGGAACATCCAGTTTAGCCCATTTTTGCTACGCTCGAGAAATGGACTAGCCGAGCCTTGCTCAATCACATAAACAGTAAATATCCACCAGATAAGGAGGAAAGGGATTACGCCAAACTTTGGAAATATGCTAGCACAGGATTGTTCCCCGTAAAAACATGCGGGGGTGCCGCAACTCCGGGAGAAACATGGGACAACCTTCCACCCCATATCTCAACCCCGAACCCCAGCCCATGCAGGCTCCGGTCCCGGTGCCGATGCCCGCAAACCTCCCACATTAATCTCATCCCTATCCCGGATCTCAGCCGGCACGGGCTCCGGCGCCCCTGCCGGGACTGGGGGGTTTCCCGCATCAGTCTGTGCAAACTCCGGCAGCCCTGATGCTTGGACAGCTGCCAGAAGCCTCAGTCCCACTGGAACAGGCTCCAGCAGCACCCCAACCCCCACCCCCTCCACCACTAGCAATAAAAAAGCACAGGACCCCTCCCGCTGAGGAAATTAGTTCTCCCCCGGCAAACAGAACTCGGTACAAGACAAGGAGGGTGAATCATAATGATAGACGGGACGAGGGAGATAAGTATAATCTCTTCCCTTTGAAAGAAGTCCCCACCGTTCCTGGAGTGATCGGTTTTGTAAATGTGCCAATTAACACCGGGGATGTCAGAGCCTTTAAGAAAGAAATAGGTAATTTGGTGGATAACTTATTGGTAACAGGTCCAAAAGAAGAGGATGTGAGAACAAGCCCTATAGAATTATTAAATTTTCTGGGGGAGAAAGGGCTGAAAGTTTCCAAGTCCAAGCTTCAGTTTACTAGACCCGAAGTTAAATATTTAGGACACTGGCTAACAAAAGAGAAAAAGAAAGTGGACCCTAAAAGAGTAGCAGGGATTGTTGCTCTACAAACAAAAAGAGAGGTAAGACAAACATTGGGACTTCTGAGGTATTGCAGACAGTGGATAGAAGGGTATAGTGAAAAGGTAAAGTTCTTATATGAGAAACTTACCACTGATAGATTAAAATGGACAGAACAGAATGAAGAAGGATTCAAAAAGATAAAGGAGGTACTCATAACAGCACCGGTTCTAAGTCTCCCTGATGCAAAAAGGCCATTTCAGTTGTTTGTAGATGTTAGTAATCACACTGCCCATGGGGTATTGACACAAGATTGGGCAGGGGACAGAAAACCTGTGGGGTTTGTATCAAGCTTTTAGACCCTGTAAGCAGGGACTGGCCGACCTGCCTACAGGCAATTGTGGCAGTAGCATTGTTAGTGGGGGAGGCAAAGAAAATAACGTTAGGAGCCTCGTTAATAGTGTATACTCCCCATAATGTAAGGAGCATACTGCAACAACAGGCGGATAAGTGGCTCACAGATGCGAGGTTATTAAAATATGAGGCCATGCTAATAGACTCACATAATTTAAAATTATGGACAACTTCTGCATTAAACCCTGCTGAGTTTCTGTTTGGGGAAGCTCCAGAAGAAACTACACGTGAGTGTGCTGAGGTGGTAGAATTACAGATGAGAATCAGAACAGATTTAGATGAAGGTGAGAAATGGTTTGTGGATGGATCAGCGAGAGTTGTTGAAGGGAAAAGGAAGTGAGGATATGCGATTATGGATGGTAAAACAGGGGAGGTAGTGGAGTCAGGTCCCCTGAGTGCAAGTTGGTCTGCGCAGGCATGTGAATTGTATGCGGGGTTGCAAGCATTGAAAAGGTTAAGGGGAAAGAAAGGGATAACCTTCACAGATTCAAATATGCGTTTGGGTAGTTCACACCTTTAGAAAAATTTTTGAAAAGAGGTTTAATTAATACTCGGGAAAGGGGATTAATTAACAGGGAATTAATAAAGCAAATCCTAGAAGCAATCAGAGAGCCAGACGCAATTTCAATTGTGCATGTAAAAGGGAACCAAACAGGGAGACAGTTTCAAACTAGAGGGAACAATTTGGTGGATGAAGAGGCAAAAAGTGCAGCATTATTAAAGGTAAGTACCCTGGAGGTCAAAGGGAATGGGACTCAGGGGTATTCCCCGTACCACACCCCTAAAAATATTGAAAAATAAAGTAAGTGAAAGTTACCAGATGGGAGAGAACTCCTATTAAAAAAAAAATACACGAGGAAAATTTTAAAAAGACTACACTAACAGACACACTGGGGGGCCCGAGCACTAGCAAAACAATTTTTGATATTTTTCAGATGTAAAAAAATCTTTAAATTAGCCAAAGAAAAGTACAAGAGTGCCTGGTCTGCCAAGGAGTTAATAAAGCCAGAAAACAATTAACAGATGCCATAAGAATATCATACCCCGTGACATTCCAAAAGCTCAGGACTAGTGGAGCGAATAAATCAAACTCAGTTATCAAAATTAATAATAGAGACAAAATGTCATGGCCAAAAATGATTCCCTTTAGCATTACTAAACATCAGACTCATGCCTCATTCTGAGACCAAATTAACACCTTTTAAAATGTTTTATGGTATGCATTATAGTCATAAGATGCAAATACAGCCATACCTGATAGCAATAAATAAAAACCTACAAAAACTGTAGAAACAAAAGAATCATAACCCAAAATACTCCTTTAGAGTTCTCTATACATAAAATTCAACCAAAAGATAAAGTTCTTATCAAAACCTGGAGAGAGGTCCCCCTCTCCCCTCACTGGGAAGTTCCTTTTCTTGTTTTTTTTAACCACAGACAGCAGAGAAAGGCTGGACACATGCTTCAAAAGTGAAAAGGATCAAGCCAAAGGAAAAAAACACCCGAGTAAAAACGTCAGTTCTCCTCCAGGAAACCTAAAGATACAATTACAAGGACCAAGTAAATGAACAACAGAGATAGCATAATGTGTATGTTTGCAAGGTGTGAATGCTATCCATTTGTTTTTTTCCATTTTAAGTGTAATTACTGTCGTAAAGTTTAAGTTGCACATTGTAAAGGGGGGTATCAACTTAAAGGTCTGTGTACAAAGTGTCTAAAAGGAGAGCAGTCTCTGACTAGCCAACCCTTAATACTCACCACTAATTTAAATTTAATTAAATTGGACTCTCTGGCGTAGTACCTTTTGTACAAATATAGAGTAAAAAAGAAACTAGCCTCCAAGGCTAAAATTTTAGCAATCGAGTGCCAAAGGTCAAATAAAGTACCCTGTAAGGCAGACACAGTAAAATTATCGAGGTGGGGCACCTTTAAGAAGAGGTATGCAGCTCGGTCTGGTTATGGACCCCGAGAAGGATACACTTGCTGCTGAGAAGATAGCTCACCTCGCCGCTGGTGGCAACCCAGTAGGGCGGAGGCAAAGGCAGAGGGGTATGCCTGTGGGGAATCCTAATGGGCCCGAGCCTAGTCATGTACCAAGCGACTAGTATGCACAAAAAAATCACCAAGCTCTGTAAAGCAGAGCCTCGGTAATGAGTGTAAGAAATGCTTGCACATCAGCCTAAAAGAACAAAGAAAAACAAATGCATACCTTGTACCAGTTAACTGCACCCATAAGAAGGAGAATGGGTATTGCACCTTTAACAGCACTCGATATGCAAAGTGTAAATTAAACAAGAAAACAATCTGTTATGACTAAAAGGCGAAATTTAAGAATGGGCAGTCAGAAACTCTCATGCACAAAGTACAAAAGAGCGATGTAAAACCAGTAACAATTGCCACCTGTAATCAATGTAACAGCACGGTGTAGATAATAAAAAAAAGGAGGGGAAAAAACTCAGTATTCCTAAACTACTTTCAAGTAAACCAGTTATGTTATAACCATTCTCAGTTAAAAATGTGTGTTATAAGAGGTAAAACTTATCAAGTAAGTAAAAATCTAAAATATAAAAATAAGTTGGCAAGTAATAATGAACCAGTTATCATTAACCTCCTAAAAAAATTATGACAAAATTTGTTTGCAATTTAATAATGCTTTCTGTTTCTCAAAGAATAAAAAGGGCATAGATCAAAAAATAAAATGAAACAAATAGCCCAGAAACTAAAAAGTTCAATGAATTAAAGTACAGTATAAAAATTATAAAGAAACTATCAAAGGCTTAGCTACAAAAATAAAAAAGTCGCGCATGTTCCAGTTCAAAAATAGAATTCTATCCTTTAGGCGTCTTGGTGAGACCAGCTATTCAAAAGTGCCTGGTGGAAAAGGATGGCATTCTTTGTAGCATGTTCAGAGGTTAGAGTTATATTTCTACCTTGTTTGATACCATGTTTCATCAAGTTAATACACTCAGTCGTGCAAAGTATGCAAACTACAGCTATGCCTATAGGTTCAGAACGTGCTCCAAGAATGTTAAGAAACAAAACGTCAAAAATAATATAATTAGAAATAAAGCAAAGTGAATACTAAAGCAATAAAAGCATTAGCTAAGTTTAAAAGGCAGGTAGAAAGAAATACATTTGTTTACAAAGAGTACCAAGAAAAATCACTAGAAAGTAGAAGAGTAGTGAAAAATCTGAAAAAGACTAAAAGAAAAAATTAGACACGAATTAATGTCTTTATATAGAAGGGGAGGGATTGTAATATAAAATAAAATGTAATTCGTGTAAAGTTGTAAATTAATGTAGAATAAGCAATATCTGTATGAGTAAAGTAATAAAAATATAAAAACCAAAATCTGCAAAGGGAGAAACAGGGATTGCTTAATCGCAACACTGTAACTTCCAACAAAAGCTGAAGAGCTGGGTTAGCAAGACAATAGACCCAGCCGCAGCGGAGATGGCCCTGTCTAGAGAGGCACCCAAGCTACGAGGACCCGATAAGCACCCTTGATTAAAGATAATCAACGCCATGGAAAAAATACATCTGAATGCCCGGTTTCCCGTAAACTGAGATCAACAGGACACATCTCCATGTCGCCTTCCCGAAAGCCAGGACATGTCCTCATCAGAATTCATCATCTCCCAGGATATGGTTTTGTCCAGCTCAACGCGGTGAAAGAAAACTACATGAATATGCTGAACGACAAGAGAAGACAAAGACTCCGCTCGGGCAAGGAAAAACTGTATAAAAACTGGACTAACCAAAGCTGCTTTGTGAACATTTGGGGATTCGGAGCGATAGAGTTCGAGTCATTGTGTGTTCACCCGATGCCGACCCCGGGCTCGGCATTGTCCTTTTTGATTGTGGCTATCGAGGACCGTGTTTTGGTCGCAAAATAAATATCGCTTATTTTTATCATATTTAATTCGGCTTGATCTCGTTTTTGTCTATAACAATCTCTACCTCAACCCGCCCAAATCCGCCCCGGACCCATCTCAGATACCCCATTTCTCACCAAAGTCCCCCCAAAAGCAGCCCAGATCCCTCAATTCCCCTCAGATTCCCCCCAAATCCCCCATTTCCCTGACCCACCTCAGCTTCCTACACAGCCGCTCTCCCCTCACGCTCTCCAGCCACCGCCTCCACCGCGCGGGCCCCTCCCAGCCAATAGCGGCGCGCCTCTCCCCGAACCAACCAATCAGCGCGCGGCTCCCCTCAGCAACACCCGCCTCCCGCGCGCGCTGCAGCCAATGAGAAGCCAGGCGGGAGCGGCGCCCTCTGCCCCGGGGCCGGCCATGCAGAGGGCGGCCCCTCCCCCCGGCCCCTCCCCGGGCTCGGGCGGGCGCTGAGGGAGGCGCTGCAGGGAGCGGGGCAGGGCCGGGAGAGGACGAGGGGCTGCGGGAGCTGCTGAGGCGGCGCAGGGACAGGTGGGGAGGGGCGGGGGTCGGGGAGGCGGGGCGGGGTGGGGGGCGTCTGGGAGGGCTCTGGGGGTGTCTTGAGGAGGGTCTGGGGGAGTTCTCAGAGGGTTTGGGGGAGTTTGGGGGAGGGACCTTGGGAGGGCTCTGGAAGGTCTTGGGGAGGGGTCTGGGGGTCTCAGACGGGTCCTGGGGAGGTTTTGGGAGGGTCCTGAGAGGATCTTGCTGAGGTCTGGGGGGTTTGTGGGGGATACTGGGGGCTCTGGGGGGTCCTTGGAGGGTTTTGGGAGCCTCGGGGGATCTGGGGAGGCTCTGGAGGGTCCCGGGTTGGGATTGGGGATGGGTCTGTGGGGGTTTTGGGGAGGGGTCTGGGGGATCCTTGGGGGTTTTGGAGGGGTCTGGGGGTCCAAAGAGGGTCTGGGGGTTTGGGGGCATCTGGGAGGGGCCTGGGGGTGTCTGGGGATTCTGAGAGGGGTCTTGGAGGGGGTTTTTGGAGGAGTCTGGGGGGCTTTTGGGAGGGGTCTGGGAGAGATCGTAGGGGGGCTTTGGGGAGAGGTCTTGGGGGAGTCTGGATGGGGTATTGGGGCGCTTTGGGAGGGTCTGGGGGTCCTATAAAGGGTCAGGGGGTCGTGGGTGGGATCGTGGGGGGTTTGGGAGGGGTCTGGGGTAGTCTGAGGGTCCTAAGAGGGGTCGTGGGGGCACTTTCGGGAGGGCTCGTGGTGGGTCCTGGGCTGGGTTTTGGAAGGGGGCTGGGGGGGTCCTTGGAAGGTTTTGGGAGGGGTTGGGGGGTTCTGGAGGGACTTTGAGGAGGAGTCTTGGAGTCTTGGGTGGGGTCGTGGGGGTCTTGGTGAGGGGTCTTGGGTGGGGGGTCCTGGGAGGGGCCAGGGAAGGTCTGGGGAGGGGTCATGGTGAAGCACAGAAAAACACTCTAAAACCCACAAAAAGAAGTTCTAAGAGTAGGTGTGTATTTATTCAGCGCTGCGGCGCGTGGGGGACAGCTCCTCCAAAAACACGCACACCTGTGGCCACCTGCGCCTCTCCTTTTATTCTCTACAAACCAGGAATACACAACTCGCCTCATACAAATCCATCGCCCCCTCGCTTCATATGGAAATTAGTTTCACGCCTCTTTGCACATTGTTCCTTTTAGGTTGCTCTGCTGTTTGTCTGGGGGTCTTTGGGATGACCCCTGGGTCTCACAGGCTTCATGCCAGCTCTTCACTGGCATATTTTGGCACCCAAAATTCCCCCCTCCAATTCCCACATTTGGAACCAAAATTCCCAAATATTCCCTACGGACATCCCACAGATTTCTCTAGAGAACCCAAACTTCGAATGTTTGGATCCATGTTTCTCTATATAGACCCCAAAAACTCCCTATGGGATCCTCCAAAATTCCATTTGAGGACCCCAACATTGCAAAACTTCCCAATAGAGACCTAAAAATTCCCATGTTTAGACTCAAAATTCAAAAGAATTCTGCGTGGAGACCCATTAATTCTCAAAATTCTCAATATAGGTCCCAAAATTCCCTTTTTTACCCCACAATTTCCTTATAGGAACCACAAAATTCCTGAAAGTTCTCCAAATTCCCTTTAAGGGCACCAAAATTTTCAGCAGGAATCCCAAAATTCCCTAAGGCGACCTGAAAAATTCCCTGTAAAGAGCCCAAAATACCCAGAAATTCCCTTGAAGAAACTCAAAATTCCCATATAGAGACCATGAGACCTCCCTGGACTCTTTATAGGATTCGCCAGGCCCCTGTGGATCCCCTATAGCCCTCCCAGAGCGCCTTTAGGGACCCCCCAGAGCCCCCCAAATCCCCTAAAGACAAGCCCAAATCCTCTACAGAGACCCTAAGACCCCCCAGTCCTTTAGGGATCCCCCAGAGACCTCACAGACTCTCTTTATGGACACCACAGAGCCCCCAAATCCCCTTTGCAGACCCCCAGAAACCCCCCACGGCCTTAAAACCGTGCCAGTCCACTACAGATCCCCTACTGATCCCCTATAGATCCCCTATAGATCCCCTACAGATCTCTCCAGCCCCACTGAGCTCTCAGACACGCTGGAGCCGGACGGAGGGATCGGGAGCAAAGATGGCGGCGCACAGGAGGCACTAACAGGTGTTCTGAGCATGCTCGGAGAGAACCGGCCAGGAGATGGGCTGGGCTTAGAGGGGAATGGGGCAGACAAAACACAAGGGCTCAGTCTGAAGGAAAGGAGAGGGGATAATGATTGACAGGGGCTGGGAATAGAAAGGGCGGGGCTAATAAATGGGCAGAAACCGATGGGAAAAGGGTAGGGTCAGAAAAGGGCGGGAACTGTTAGGGGAAAGAACTGGGCCAAAAGGCTGCATGGTCCTAAAAGGGCCTGGTTTGGCCTAAAATCACCTAATATGGGCACAAATTCAGCCTAATTCCAGCAGGAATTGGCCTAAAATCAGCCAAATAAGCCTAACATTGTCCGAAAGGGCCTAAAATCCAGCCTAAAACACCTCAGCTTGATATAAATTCACATAAATAGGCCTAAAAGATTTGGGACTGAGACCGAGACCGGCACCCAAATCAGCAACAGCACCATTTCTGAGGCTGAAATCAGAATGGAGACCGAGACCAAGACTGGGAACAGAACCAACACCAGAACTGAGACAAGCACTGCTCCAGAACTGGAACAATGACTGGGACTGAGACCAACACCAATACTGGAACCGGCACTAGGAGAGCTCCAGGGACTGGGACTGAGAGCGGCACCAGAACCAGCACCAAGACTGATACTGGCACCAGAACAGAGACTGGCACCAATATGGGACCGGGCCTGAGACTGAGATTGGCACTGGGAGTATGCCGGGACCAACATCGACACCCGTACCAGCATTGGGACTGGGACCACTCTAAAACCGAGACCAAGACCGACACTGAGTCCAAGACTGAAAACAGAACCAGCACCAGCACCGAGACTGGCACCGCTGTCGGACCCAGACTGAGACCAGCACTGTGGAAGCTGAGACAGAGAGTGCTGTGGATTTAATTGGCATTTGCAGTTTGATAACCAGGACGCCCTGGCAAGAATAAACAGAGCTTTCGCAATTACAAGAAGATTGGATAAAGACTGGCGAGAGGAAACAAGATTGAACCAAATAAGGAGAAAAGTAAAGTTTGTCTGGGTGATGTTTAACGCAGTGAATGTAGAAAAAATTCCTTCCTTTCAAAAGTGGTGTATAAGCAAATGTAGCTCACAGAAAATTTTGAATTCTGATCATGAGCCCATAGTCTCTGCTGCTCTATAGTCGATAAAATGGCCTAGGACTGGAACCAAGACCAAGACTGGGAACAAAACTGGCACCAGAACCGAAACCGGCACATCTACAAGAACGCCACTGGGACTGGGACTGAGACCGAGCTCAAACCAGCTCCAGAATTGGAACTGAGACCAAGACTGAGACCATGACAGACACTAGAACCGGCAACGGGAGAACTCCAGGACTGAGACTGAGAGCGGCACCAGAACCAACACTGAGACTGGCGCGACTGTAAGACCCACTGGGACTGAGACCAGCACCGCTCTGAAATCGACATCGACACCAGGACCAGAATGAGCACAGGGAGCACTCGGGGACTGCTTCCAGACTCAGATCGACACTGGGATCAGAACCGAAACGGAGGCTGACACCAGGAGTGCTCCGAGACTGAGAGTGAGACTGAGGCTGGCACAAGGACAGGGATCAGCACTAGGATCACACTGTGAGCACTGTGGGACCTCCACATTAACTCTAGGAACTTCTGGCTGTGCTCCTGTGTGGAACTGGGAGGGACCCCTGGGTGGGGCGGGATCATTTCGGTTCACATCGTTCTGGTGCAGCTGTCCCAGTCCATACAATCCCATCTTTTACAATCCCAGTCCGTGTGATCCCAGTTTGTACAATTCCAGTCTGCATGGCCCTGATCCATCTGGTCCCAGTCTGTGCAGTCCCAGTCTGGAGGATCCCAGTCCATGTCATCCCAGCCCCCATGATCCCAGTCTGCATGGTCCTGCATGGCTCACATTGCCAGGTCTGGAATTCCAGTTCCCAGTCAGAAATAAGATGTTCCTGCCCGGGAAGGCAAAGCTCTTCAGAAGAGGCCAAAAGCCAAGTGCAGCAAGATCTTACAGGGACATTTCACTGCCAGCCTTCACAACTTCACCCATGGCTGTTACAGCTCCTTCACCGGGAATTGAATCAGGGCAGGGTCTTTGGTGGGAGCTGCCCTGGCTCAAGGGAGACCCTGAGAGAGAAACAGAGCAGGCAGAGAGAGGTAGGAGAGAAAGGAGGACACATACACAATCTGCTGAGAAGGTGCCACTGAAAACAGAACTGGAACTGAATGAAAGAGAATGGGACAGAAATTAGGAATTGTCAAAGTTTTATTTACTACCAAATACATCCCCCCCAACCAGCCCCACCCAGCCAACCCCAAAACTCGAAATTTGGATCCCACTTCTCCCAATCTCCTTCCAACCCCTTCTCACCCTGGCTGCTCTGGAATCCAGAAAAGTTCGTGTGGGATTCAAATGTTTTGAGGAGAGAAGAAGGAACTTTGACGTTGGATTGATCCCTTTTGAGTCAAAATTGAGGTGTTTTTACTTGGATTTGAGAGGTTTTGAGGTGACAGATCGATCCCTCTTGGCTTTTGGACATCAAAGAGATGGAGAAGAGAGAAAAATGAAGGCCAAAAATAACAATAAACAGGCAGGTGTCTTTTAGACATGGATCCCAGGGAGTGTGGGTCACCAGGGCTCTGCCAAGTGTGGGTCCTACAGTAGGGGATGGAGTTGGATCAGCGCACGAAGCTCTTCCCACACTCAGGGGCACTCGCAGGGCTTCCCTTACTGGTGCCGCCGTTGGTGTTTGGTCAAGTCTGAGCTGCAGGAGAAGCTCTTCCCACACTCCTCACACTCGTAGGGCCTCTCCCCAGTGTGGATGCGCCGGTGCGTGATGAGGTAGGAGTTTCGCCTGAAGCCCTTCCCGCAGTCAGGACACTTGTAGGGCCTCTCCTCCGTGTGTGTCTGGTAGTGCTTGACAAGAGCAGAGCTGGTGGGAAACCTCTTGCCACACTTAGAACACTCGTAGGGCCTCTCTCCGGTGTGGATCCTTTGGTGCTCGATTAGGTTGGAATGCTGCCTGAAGCCCTTTCCACAATCCCCACACTTATAGGGTCTCTCCCCAGTGTGGATCCTTTGGTGAAGGATTAGCGCGTCTCGCAGCCGGAAGCCCTTCCCACAGTCCCCACACTTGTATGGCCTCTCCCCAGTGTGGATCCTCCCGTGGCGGATCAGGTGGCAGCTCAGGCTGAACCTCATCCCACACTCCTCACACTTGTGGGGCTTTTCCCCGGTGTGGATGCGCCGGTGGGAGATGAGGTGGGAGTTTTGCCTGAAGCCCTTCCCACAGTCGAGACAGCGGAAGGGCTTCTCGTCTGTGTGCGTGCACTGGTGCTGGAGGAGATTGCTTCTGGTGTGAAACCTCTTCCCACATTCCCCACACTCGTAGGGCCTCTCCCCAGTGTGGATTCTCTGGTGGGGGATCAGGCTGGACCTCCATCTGAAGCTCATCCCACACTCTGAGCACTTGTGGGGCTTTTCCCCATCACGAAGCTGCTCATGGACCACCAGGTCTGAGCTCTGGCTCCATCTCCGGCCGCCTGCCCGGCCCAGGCTGGGTCTTTCCTCCTCAGATCCCCGCGATCTGCGTTTGCAGCCCCTCCTGGTGCGGGATCTCCGCGGCTTTTCCTCCCCGTTGGATTCCTGCGCCGTGGAGCCGCTGCAAACGGCCTCTTCCACCAGGTTCTGCCGTGGGGATTTGTCCTCTCTGCTCTCCGTGCTCAGCTCCTTGTCTGGGTGAGGAAGGACAAGGAGAGGATGGGATTTGCCTCCGTGCCAGAGGGAAGGGGAAGGAGATCCCCCAGCGCGTCCCTGGCAGGACGGGGTCAGCAGCAAGGTGTCCTGCAGCCGGGGACCGTGCTGGGCTGGGAGATGGAGCAGGACAGAGGGGGAAAGGGGCACTGACTTCCTCCTCACCTGCCTGGGGCTCCTGGGCCATCTTCCTCTTCCTCGCAGCCTCCTTATCCTCCATCGGGCCAATGGGTTGGCAATGGGAAATCCTGGTTTGGGGAAAAACAAGGGATGAGCGCGTTGTGTTGGGGGTTCCTCCTGCCCAAGTCCATCTCTAGAAGTCCCCAGGCATATGGGGTCCGTGTAAACCTCCCAATCACCAACACTCAGCCCTGAAAATGCCTCCCAGAAGTTCCTGGGAATGGTCCCTCCCCTTTGGTGTTCAAGGGTTCCCCCCATCCCAGCTGCTGGGGGTCATGCTTCTATTGGGGGTCCCCCATCTACTCGGTGCCCGCCCTCCCCAGGCTGCTGGGAGTCCCAGCAATCCGAAAAGCTCCCCCCTCTTCCCTCTCTCCATTTAGGGATGATGGGGGATTTTTGGCTCCCAAGGTCCCTTCTCCCCTTATTCTCTGCTTTGAGGTGCTGGGGATCCAAGGAGTCCCCGTTGCCCCTCTCCATAGTGTTGAGGGTCCTGCCAATGGTGGCGCTCCCCCCTTTCTGAGCTCCCAACTTTGGGCTCCTGGGGGACACAAGGCTCTGCTCCTCCAGGCTGCCTCTGCCGGCAGCCGCCACCGGGACCCCCCAGTGTCCCCCAGGGGCATTTTCTGCTCTGCTCTCTAGTTCTGCATTCTCCAATCATTCTACTTCACTGAAAAAATTAACAAACCATGCTGAGAGGCACTGGGACTATTCCACGGGCAACTGGGATAAAACTGGAGGCAAGTGAACCACGCTGAGGTAAATGGAGTGCCTGGGAATGACTATGAGATTGTTCAGGGCAACTGGGATATACTGGGAGTGTCTGAGACCATAGGGTGGTGACTGGGACCTAACTGGGAGTGACTGAAAATGTGCTGGGGGAAAACTGGGACCATGCTGGGGCAACGGGAGGCCTGCTGGCAGAGACTGGACTTATACTGGACTCATACTGGGATAGTACTGGGAGTGACTGGGACTGGGCTAGGGGCAGCTGGGAGAACTGGGAACAAACTGGACCACAGTGGTGTCGGAAAACATATCCGTTTAAAAAAAGTTCTGTAATTTTAACAAAGAGGCTTTGGTTGCCTTTGCCCTAAGAGACTTTAAATTTTCTTTGTAGGCATTGCTGCACCAGGTGGGATGGGATGAACTCAACACATCAACACACTGGGAGCAGCTGGAATGCTCAAGGACCGTCAGCGGCCATTAACAGAACATCAGTGGCCACCCAAGAACATCCACCCCAGACTCTGCCTCTGGCAAATTGCATACACTTCCTTTGAAAAGACTGATAAAATCATGGAATGAAGAACTAATTAACATCACTAGGGGAGAAACCGGATCCAAAAGTAGACCAAATATTAGGAATTGAGTGTTTGCAGCTTGAAACCAAAGAACACTGACCCAATTAATTTCTATGAGTACTGACTGGAAAAAAGATTTGAAAAATCTCCTAAAAACAGAGTGTCATGGAAGGATTGTCTCTGAACCAGTTAGAAATTGTTGTCGGAGGTTTTTTTTATTTAGTCTCAGTTTCAGTGCCTCTGGGCGGAACTGGGAGCAACTGGGACCCTGTTGTGGCAAATTCCATCATAATAGTGAATGGCTGGGAGTGACCGGGCTCATGCTGGGAGTGCCGAGGAAACTGGAAGCACACGGGGAGCAACTGGGCTCATGCTGGGAGCAGCCACTGGCGGCACTGGAAGCCCTGAAGCCCTTTCCTAGCCATGCCGCCCCTCCAGCCCCAGCACCCCCCACCGGGGTCCTGGCAATGCCAGGGGTCTCCCCCTGTAAGAGTCCGTCTGAAAGCCTCTCGTTTGTTCTGCCCAACGACTTTCGCCTGAGGTCTAAGAAGACCCCTCAAACTGCAGCTGAAAGGTGCTGGCCAGGGATGGGAGGAACGCCAAGTGATTGTTCCAGGTGGTGCTCATTGGACCAGGACTGGTCTCTCATGAGACTGGTTTACCCAACAAGGCTCCCACAGGTGTGAGAACAATGAACTGGTCACAAGGACTGTTGGTGTGCCTGGAGCTTGCCGTGGTGCACTGCTCTCGAGCAGGCTACTTGCTGTAGCGTCCTGTTTCCACCTGTTTCTTAGAGCAACGATCTCCACATACAATAGTCCATAAATCTTCCCACCTTTTGGCCAGAAGCCACTCGCTTTGGAAAAGACTATAAAAACATCCTCAAACAAAGACCCCTGGAGAGAGATCTCTTTCTCCCCAACGGATTGAGGACGCGTCTCGTCGGACGACCACGAGGATGCGTCCCGTCTGTTGGTAGCTATATCCCATCCTTTCTCTCTCTCTCTCTATATCCCATCCTCTCTCTCTCTCTCTCTTTTTGGCACTCAATAAACTGCATTATTGCTTTCTGCTAAACAAACCTGAGTCTCTTGCTGTGTCTTTTGCGCTTTGAGATCCCTAAAAGAACCTATCAGGACTCCGCATGTGGTGTGGACCCTGACATTAAATTGGCGTCACGGACAGGATTTCTGACAGACAGAAGGGTTGCTGGTTGTGTGTAGTCTGTAACAAGGGAAGGACGTCTTGCCTAAGCCGCACCTAGCTGGCCACCTCAACAGGGTGAGCCAGACTAGAAAGCAAGAGGGGCATTGCAGATTTCCTGCAAACTGCACACACCTAGGTGAAAAGCATCCCTACACTCGTTTGAGGATTCTCTCTTCAGAAATTCACAAATGATCTCTTGGTGCAAAAGGCAGAACTGCACTGCTCTTGTTCTTTATTACTGTATGAATGTGTACTGACCTCCCTGAGTTAGGGAGAATACTGCGCAGGCTGAGGAGTGCATGTGTAGCTCTAGTACTGTGTGTGAATGTGAACTGACCTCCCTGAGTTAGGGAGAATACTGCGCAGGCTGAGGAGTGCATGTGTAGCTCTAGTACTGTGTGTGAATGTGAACTGACCTCCCTGAGTTAGGGAGAATACTGTGCAGGCTGAGGAGTGCATGTGTAACTCTAATCTATTACTGTTTTGTTGTGTATGTGTTGTTGAGCTGCTTGGTGTAGCTGAGGAGACAACCATTCTGTAACTAAAGAGAACCTCCCAGGCAGTTTTTGGTCCCCTCACCCACCCAGGGAAGAGAGGGGGTTGTCCTCAGCGAAAGGCTGGGTGTAAGTCTTGACCTCCCTGAAGTGGTTTTCCCCCCGCACATAATCGTAAATTGCAGAATATTGCTGCTGTTGCTGTTTGTTGCTTTGTCCCCTAACCCAGCCAGGGAAGAGAGAGGATTGTCCTCAGCAAAAGGCTGGGTGTTTGTTGTTTTTGGTCCCCTAACCCAGGCAGGGAAGAGAGGGGATTGTCCTCAGCAAAAGGCTGGGTGTTTGTTGTTTTTGGTCCCCTAACCCAGGCAGGGAAGAGAGGGGATTGTCCTCAGCAAAAGGCTGGGCGTTTGTTGTTTTGGTCCCCTAACCCAGGCAGGGAAGAGAGGGGATTGTCCTCAGCAAAGGCTGGGTGTTTGTTGTTTTGTCCCTAACCCAGGCAGGGAAGAGAGGGGATTGTCCTCAGCAAAGGCTGGGTGTTTGTTGTTTTGTTGTTGACTACTTGGGATCGCGAAGAGACAAGCTGTTTTGTAACTAAGGTAGTACCTCCCAAGTAGTGTGGTCTCTTCACCCGCTCCAGGGACGAGAAGGGAAACACAGTTTTAGCTGTGCTTTTTGTGTAACTTTAAGTGTGCCTCCCTGAGAGTGGTTTTAGTCCCTTCGTAAAAATGTCTGAAAAAGATAAAGATGCTTTTTATGCTTTGCTAGCTAAGTACAATGCCAGACCCTCCCAAGGGGAGAGGATTGGGCATACAGTAACTGGTTTAATTTAGAAAATGTGATTGATAGAATACATTCTTTGCAACATGAAACAAAATTCCAGCTGGGCAGAAATAAGACCATTCTCTGCTCAGTTTTGGGGGCCTGTCTTACGGCAGCTATAGAAACTCGCTTTACGCGAAGGAGTGAAGAAAGAGCAATTATAGACTCTTTGCAAAATTTGGTAGAAGCCTTGCAAAAACAATTAGAGCAGGAAGCAAATCAGGTAAAAACTTTGCAAAAACAATTAGAGCAAGAAAGAAACCGCAACAATTTGTTGCAGCTTTCCCATGCATCACTGCATGCAGATACACCAAAAGAAACAGAAGAAAAGGAAACATATCACATAAAGCAGATATACCCCCAGAAAGAATTAGTACACATACAAAATTGTGGGGAAAATTGCTGCTCTAAATTGAGACCTCTCGTTAAAACAGAATATAGTTACCTGAACGAAGAGGATTTTAACCCACAAATAACCACTACAAAAATCCTGTACACTGCTACTAAATTATCAGAACAAGCAGCTAGTGGGTACTGGGGACATGGGACTTTCTTAACAACAGAAGTCAAACGTAACTTACGGTCTCCAACTCAGTGCGCAGTGTATTGGGCAGAAGGGCTTAACACTTTGGAAAGGGGAGACCTTGTAGCTTTAGTTGGTACCCCTGACCAACTCCTGGAAAACATTCAAAAAGCTGCCTGCTTGCAAATGATACATGAAATAAAACTGGCTATAAATCACCTATGCAATTACCTGTAAATATAAAACAATACCCTCTTCCTTCTGGTGCCAAAGAAGGAATCAAACCAGTTATACAGGACTTGCCAAACTCCCCTGTATGGCCAGTCCAAAAAGCCAAACCTGACACCGTAGCTGTGTACCAATACATAGATGAGGTATTGATAGGAGGAGAAGAAAAAGAAGAAGTGAGGGATGTGCAACAAAAAATAATCTCCCATTTGGAAAGCCCTAACTTGCAAATTGCCTCAGAGAAAATTCAAAAACCTTCTCAAGAAGAAAAGTTTTTGAAAACAGCCACTACTGGGACTGCCCCCCCTGACGGGGTGGCCCAGAAACCCTCAGTTAGGAAGTGGTATGCCCTGATCAAGAAGTACTGTCACATTTTCTCAATCACAGAAGGAACTGTAAAAAATTTGTCAATACAAGAAACAGAGAACTTGAATAGCAGCCAGGAAAAACCAGCTTCAGTAATCAAGGTAGCCCCTCCCTTCTCCCCTGAGCAGACAGCGAATGCTTGGTTTACTGATGCTTCAGCCAAGAGAGAAGGAAAAGTGTGGAAATATAAAGCTGTAGCCTTACACACTTCCTCCGGTGAGCAGATCATTACAGAAGGGGAAGGCAGTGCCCAAATTGGGGAGCTTATAGCTGTTTGGAGTGTTTATCAAAAGGAAAAACAAAATACTTCCCTTGTTTGTATTTACACTGACTCTTATCCTGTGTTTAAAGGAGGTACAGAGTGGCTTCCTTTTTGGCAGAGAAATGATTGGGAAGTTAACAGAATTCCAGTCTGTGTTACATGCTGGATAGTTCCATCATTTTAACCTCCTGCCTCTTTGTGGCAGATTCTGTTGTGTTTACTTTTCACAGAATAACGCCATGGAACATGAAGATTAATTGCTGAATCCCTCATCGAACCTGTATACAGTTACAGCACAGGACCTTACAGCTGTGTTTTAATTTTGTGAAGATTCAAAATCAAAATTGAACTGTTGTACAATTTTCCCATAAAATTATGTGTAGTAAAAACAATATAACTTGATGTTAATGCCTATAACACCCACTACCCGACCACCGGTTATACTGAGCCTGAAAATTTTTGAAATTGGACCTTGGGTAATTCGGAAAACTGGCCAACAACAAATATTGTTTAATTCGGCATGGTCTCTTAAACAAGTCAAATTGCCAATGCAAAACAATGTCTCAGTAATTTAGCCAGCTTGTTCCCCTTTTTCTAGGGATGGACAACCTGGTTGCAAAACCAGGAGGATCCTTTCAAGAAATAAACAAGAGACATAACCGGTGTTGTGGGAACAAGATTGGGAATTTTGAATAGTATTGATTCAGAGGTATTAATGAACAAATTGGTTGCCACCACCAGAGACCTGACCAAATTGAAACAATCTCTGCAGTCCTCTTTGACAGCCCTGGGGACGCAACAGTGGTTATTATCAAACATTTTACCGGATTGGGAAAAGGCAAATGTAAATGATCACAAATTGATAATTGATGCTCTTGGTGCTGCTCAAAACAACATCTCCCTAGCCCTCAGCTGTATCCAGGCACAGCTTTGGATGCAAACAGTTGTTGCCTCAATTATACGAGAAGTGGAGGAAGGCACTTTTCCTACTAAAATTCGGACAATAATTTGGAATAATGCTAATGATTTTGAAAAGAAGTTTCAGTCCTGGTGGAATTTGGTAAATTTTTACCTACTACCCCAGCATAAACATAGCCACAGCTTTGCACTGCCCTTATGTAATGCTTCAGTACATTCAATATTCCCTATCACTGTATTAGGGCTGAATCATGACGGAGCTATTCTCTATCCTTTCGAGCATAGAGAATGGGCCCGTCAAATTGGTGAAAAGTTACAAACTATTATTTTGGAAACTTACATTGTCTGGGAACAACAAGGGTTTATCTGTGAAAGTAATGCAATTAGAGCTCAAGATATTTGCTTAGACATAAAACAGAATGCCTGTAACTTTGAAAGTTATCCAAAGGATATTCCTGAAACACTACTGGGGCATATAGGTAATGGATGTGTGTGTGTAAGAACTGCTCGTAACTTAGTGTTTGTAGAAAATGTAGCAGTGAATTTAAAGAATCATTGAAATTTTTGTGTTTGTAATTTTACTAAAATTGCTGTTTAAAATTTGAAAATTGCTTGTTTTAAAATTGCTTATTTTTAGTTGTGTTTTAAAATGAAATTGATTATTTGATTTGTAATTTTAAAAAATTGCAAGTTTTAAAATTGCTTATCTTTGTTGTATTGCATCATGAATATTGATTAAGATTGATTTTTAGTTATTATTTAATTATGTTGAATTTTCTTTAGGTATTGATTCAAACTGATAGTCAATATTGATTTGCTTTAATTTTGAATTGTTTGAAAGTTATTTTATTGATTTGTTTTAATTTTGATTGTTTGAGTTATTTTACCTAATATAATTGTGATTTGTTTGAAAAATTGTTTTAATCAATTTTGTTGTGATTATTTTGCTTTATTATTTTTGTGTCTATTTCTTTCTTTTTCCTTCCTCTTTCCCTTCTTATCCCTAATTTTTCTGTCCCCGTTTTCCGGGATATGCTACCAATGACGGGTCCTGAAGACAACGTCACAACATCATGCTGATGGAGTTTCTCGGCGACGCTCGTTGGTCACGGGGTGGTGTAAGAGTCCATCTAAAAGCCTCTCGTTTGTTCTGCCCAACGACCTTCGCCTGAGGTCTAAGAAGACCCCTCAAACTGCAGCTTAAAGGTGCTGGCCAGGGATGGGAGGAACGCCAAGTGATTGTTCCAGGTGGTGCTCATTGGACCAGGACTGGTCTCTCATGAGACTGGTTTACCCAACAAGGCTCCCACAGGTGTGAGAACAATGAACTGGTCACAAGGACTGTTGGTGTGCCTGGAGCTTGCCGTGGTGCACTGCTCTCAAGCAGGCTGCTTGCTGTAGCATCCTGTTTCCACCTGTTTCTTAGAGCAACGATCTCCACATACAATAGTCCATAAATCTTCCCACCTTTTGGCCAGAAGCCACTCACTTTGGAAAAGACTATAAAAACCATCCTCAAACAAAGACCCCCGGGAGCGAGTTCTCTTTCTCCCCAACGGATTGAGGACGCGTCTCGTTGGACGACCACGAGGATGCGTCCCGTCTGTTGGTAGCTATATCCCATCCTTTCTCTCGCTCACTCTCTCTCTCTCTCTCTTTTTGGCACTCAATAAACTGCATTATTGCTTTCTGCTAAACAAACCTGAGTCTCTTGCTGTGTCTTTTGCACTTTGAGATCCCTAAAAGAACCTATCAGGACTCCGCATGTGATGTGGACCCTGACACCCCCTTCTCAGGCTCCCCGCTTTGCCCTTCTGGGGCTCTCCTCTCTCTGCGCTCCCGCTCAGGGAAGCCGCGCCTCTCCCGGGGCTCCCCAAAACCGCTGTCCCCCCGCCGATCCCGCCGCTCCCGCCCGCTCCCCACGTGGCCCCGGCAGAGCTCGCAGGGCCCGGCCCGGGAAGCCCAACCCCCACCACGGGGGGACCCGCATCCCCCGCCCCCTGCCAAGGCTCTGCCCGCACCCACCGGGACCCCCAAAAACACCTCCGGGGACCCCTGAAGTCCCCCCGAGGGCCATCTGCGCCTCTGGAGCCCGGCAAGATCCAAATATCCCCCCCAAAAATCCCCAAACCCAGGGAACCCTTCATGATATTTGGGGCGAGCTCCCCCTCCCCGGGCACCTGCGGGATGGGGGACGATGGTCCCGGGGGGCTGCGAGTTCAGGCAGCTCTGGGCTGGTGCTTGAATCGTTCCTTGTCCCCTCCTGCTTCTGCTGCCGCTCCGCCTCTTCCTCCCTCCCTCCTCCTCCTGCCCCGTTCTGAACCCCGAACTGGGAGGGGATGGGTCAAAGGAAGGGTGGGAACTGTGAGGGGAAAGGGGGGGGCCAAAGGTCCTAAAACCATTTGGTTTGCCCAAAAATCACCAATCAAAGGCATCAAATGCAGCCTCAATCCAACATGTTTGGCCTAAAATCAGCCAGAGAGGCCTCAAATCCACAACAAGGGCTCTAAAATCATCCAAATGTGCCTAATATGGTCCAAAAGGGGCCTAAACTCCAGCCTAAAACCCATCAGCTTTGGCCTGAAGTCAGCAAATGGGTTTCAAACCTAACCAAAGTGTCTCAAACTGCCGAAAGTGGTTGAAAACCCACACCAAGTAGCCTATAATCACCTTTAAATCTCCTAAATGTGTGTAAAATCCACCATGAAAGTGCCTACTTTTGCCAAAAATCACAAAAATGGGCCTAAAATCACCTTAGCACCACCTCATTTTTCCTAAAATCACCCAAAGGGAGCTAAACACACCCAAATTGACCTGAAACCCCCCTAAGGGAGCCAAAAACCCCTAAAATCAGAGCCCTGGGTCTCATGGGCTTCATGCCAGCTGCTCACTGCCATATTTTGGCACCCAAACTCACCCAACTTTTCTCGGAAATTCTTACATTTAAACCCTGAATTCCCAAATATTTCCCAAAGAGATACCAAAAATTTCATCTAGAGAACCTAAGCTTCCATGTTTGGACCCAAGTTTGTTTATAGAGACCCCAAAGTCTCAAAAATTCTCTATGGGATCCTCCAAAACTTTATTTGAGGGCCCCAACATTGCAAAAATTCCCAATAGACACTTACAAATTTCCATTCTTGGACACAAAATCAAAGAAAACATCCTGCTGTAGAGCCCATAATTCTAAAAATTTATTGATATAGACCCCAAAAATCCCTAGAAACATGACAAAATACCCTTTACATACCTCAACATCTCCTTAAGGGGCCCTGAAATACCCACGAGACCTCCAAATTCCCTGTAAGGACCCCAAAATTCTCAAAAATTCTGAAAAGGAACCACAAAATTCCTTAGAGGGACTCCAAGAATTCCCTGGAAAGAGCCCAAATTTCCCAGAAATTCCATTTAAGAACCCCAAAATTCCCCTCTAGAGACCCTGATCCCCCCCGTCCTCTCTATAGGATCCGCCAGGCCCCTGTGGATCCCCTATAGACCTCCCAGAGCGCCTTTAGGGACCCCCAGAGCCCCCCAAATCCCCTATAGACAAGCCCAAATCCTCCATAGAGACCCTCAGACCCCCTAATCCTATAGAAATCCCAATCCCGTTTACAGAGCCCCCAAATTCCCTACAGACAAGCCCAAATCATCTACAGAGACACTGAGCCCCCCCAGTCCCTACAGATCCCCTATAGACCTCACAGACTCCCTTTATTGACCCCACAGAGCCCCCAAATCCCCTTTGCAGACCCCCAGAAACCACCCACGGCCTTAAAGCCGTGCCAGTCCCCTACAGATCCCCTATAGATCCCCTATAGATCCCCTACAGATCCCCCCAGCCCCACCGCAGCTCTCGGACACGCTGGAGCCGGACGGAGGGACCGGGAGCAAAGATGGCGGCGCACAGGAGGCACTAACGGGTGTTCTGAGCATGCTCGGAGAGAACCAGCCAGGAGATGGGCGGGGCTTAGAGGGGAATGGGGCGGTGCGAACACAAGGGCTCAGTCTGAAGACAGGGGAGGGGATAATGATTGACAGGGGCTGTGAATAGAAATGGGCGGATCTAATAAATGAGCAGAAACAGAAGGGAAGGGGCGGGGTCAAGGAAAGGGCGGGAACTGTGAGGGGACAAATAGGGGACAAAAGGCCACACTCCTAAAAGGGTCTGGTTTGGCATAAAATGACCCAAAATCTCCACAAATAGAGCCTAAATGCCTCAGGTTTGGCCTAAAATCAGCTAAACACGTCTCAAACCCACACACAGGGGGTCTACAACCATCGAAATTGGCCTAACATTGTCCAAAAGGGCCCTAAAATCCAGTCTAAAACCCCACTTTGGCATAAAATCAGCCAAATGGGCCTAAAATCTTTGGAATCAAGACCACGACCAACACCAGAACCAGCACCAGCATCAATACTGAGACCAACATCAGAAAGGAGACCGAGACCAGAACTGGGAACAGAATTGACACCAGAACTGAGACCAGCACCACTCCAGAACTGGAACTAAGACTGGGACCAACAGCGAGACTGGGCCCTGAATTTCTGCTGGGACCAAGACTGAGACCAGCACCGACACTGGGACGGGCACCAGGAGAGCTCCAGGACTGAGACTGAGAGCGGCACCGGCACCAGAACTGAGACTGGCACCGCTCCATGACTGGGTCTGACAGTGAGATTGGCACTGGGAGCACTCTGGGATCAACACTGGCACCAGTACCAGCACTGGGACCGGAACCGCTCCGAGACTGAGACCAAAACTGAAAACGAAACCGGCACCAAGACTGGCACCGCTATAGGACCGTGACTGAGCCTGAGACCAGCACCGCTCTGGGATCGAGATTCAAACCGGGACCAGAATCAGCACCAGGAGTGCTCCAGGACTGCCCCAAACTGAGCCTGAGACCGGGACCAGGATGGAGACCGACACCAGAAGCGCTCTGGGACCTCCTTGTTCACTGCGGGGAGTTTTGGCTGCATCCCCACATGAGAGTGGGCAGGACTGGGAGGGACCCTGGGTGGGGCGGGATCGCCTCGGTTCGCATCGTTCTGATGCAGCCATCCCGGTCCATATGGTCCCAGTTTGTACAATCCCAGCCCATGGGATCCCAGTTTGCACAATCCCAGTCTGCATGGCCCTGATCCATCTGGTCCCAGTCTGTGCAGTCCTAGTCTGGAGGATCCCAGGCCATGTGATCCCAGCCCACATGATCCCAGTCTGCATGGCCCTGCATGGCTCACACTGCAAAGATCTGGAATTCCAGTTCCCAGCATGGAAAAGTTGTTCCTGCCCATCCTGGTTTTGGCTCTCCAATTTGAGATTTCCAGGCCAAGGCACCCATTTATATCACAGCTTTAGCATCCCGATCCTGTTCCCAATCGTATTCCCAGTCCCTATCTCATTCCCGTTTTTATTCTCAATCTTCTTCTCGTTCCGCTTCCTGATGCCGTTCCCAGTCCTGTTCCTGGTCCTGATCCCGATCTCATTCCTATTCCCATTCCAATTCTGATCCCATTCCTGTTCCCAATCCCTATCTCATGCCCAATCCCTATCTCATTCCCATTCCCAATCCTCTTCCTGTTCCCATTCTCAATCTCGTTCCCATTTCTGATTTCGATCTCATTCCCAATCTTGATACCTTACCCACTTCTAATCCCTTTCACATTCCCAATCCCTCTTTCATTCCCATTCCCACTCCCATTCCCATTTCCAATTCTGTTCCCAATCCCCAATCCCAATCCTTATCCCATTCTCAATCCTGATCTCATTCCCGTTTCTGATCCCTCATTCCCAGTCTCGCTCCTATTCCTAATCCCTAACCTGTTCCCAATCCCAAACCTGTTCCCATTCCCATTCCCATTCCTGATCTCATCCCTGTTTCTGATCTCAATCTCATTTGCCATCTCAATCTCATTTGCCATCTCGATCCCTTTCCCAAAACTGATCCCGTTCTCATTCCCAATCCCTATTTCATTCCCAATCCCAATCTTGTCCCCAATCCCAATCCCATTCCCACTCCCAATCCCTATTTCATTCCCACTCCCGATCCTGTTCCCAATCCTGATCCTGCCGCTGTTTTCAGGGAATCATTTTGATCTCAACCTCTACCCCAAACCTGGGGGGTCAAGGCCCCCCAAATCCTGGGGTCAAACATCCCCAAACCCCAAATTTGGGATCAAAACCCCCAATCCCCAAATGTTGGGGTTTGAAATATTTGGGATGTCCAACCCCTCTGATCCCAAAATTTGGGGTTAAATCCCCCTGATCCCCAAATTCTGAGGTCAAAACTCCCTAAAACCCAAACCCTGAGGTGTCAATACCCCCAAATCTCAAATTTTAGGATTGCCCACCCCTCAATTTCCAAACTCTGGGGTTAAACCCCCCCAAATCCCCATAATTTGGTGTCCAACAACCCCAAACTTTGGGACCAACCCCCAAACCCCAAATCCTGAGGTGTAAAACACCCTTGACCCCAAATTTTAGGATCAAACCCCTCAGACTCCAAACCTTGAGGTGTCAAACCCCCAATTCCCAAACTCTGGGGTTTGAAATATTTGGGGTGTCCAACCCCCTGATCCCAAAATTCTGGGGTCAAACCCCTGATCCCAAACCCTGGGGTGTCAACCCCCCAAACTTTAGGATCAAACCTCCCCCATCCCCAAACTTTGGGGTCAAACCCACCTGACCCCAAACTCCCCTCCAAAACCACTCCACCCTGGGGGGCACAGCAGGGGTCATTTGGGGTTTAATTTGGGGTTGGTTTGGGATTGATTTGGGATTTATTTGGGGTGGGGGCAGGTCCAGATGCAATGTCTGCAGAGAGACCCTGGGTACAATGCTGGAGGTGGGAAAAACCCCAAAAACCCCTGGGGAAACCGAAAAGTGAATTTGCGGTGGGAAAAGGAGATTTTGGGGTAAAAGGGGAAGAGATTGGAATGGAAAAATGAGATTTTGGGATGGAAAAGGAGATTTGGGGGAGGAAAAGAGGGTTTCAGGTGGGGTTTGAGGATTTGAGGTCAGGATTTCGGTGGGAAAAAGGGATTTGGGATTGAAAAACGAGATTTTGGGTGGGAAAATGGGATTTTGGGTGGACAGGAAAGGATTTGGGGTGGAAAAGTAGATGTGGGGTGGGAAAAGGAGATTTTGGGGTGGGAAAAGGAATCTGGGATGCACAGAAGATTTAGGGTGTGAAAATGCGAATTTGAGCTGGGAAAAGGAGATTTTGGGGTCTGAAAAGGACATTTGGGGTGCACAAAGAAGGATTTTGGGGTTGGAAAAAAGAGGATTTGGGTTTAAAAAGATTTGGAATAAAAAGGAGGACTTGTTCCGTGCTGAACTTACCTGGGCGAGTGGGGGCAGGTGGGAGGTTTGGGGCAGGGTCAGGACCATTTCTGGGGCAGTTTTCTGGGATTTTTGGTGGTTTGGGCAGGTTTTGAGTAATTTTGGAATATTTGGGGGCAGCTTTGAGGGATTTTGGGGTGGTTTGGAAGGATTTTAGGGTGTTTCCATGGGATTTTGGGGTGTTTCTAGTTGATTTTGGGTAAGCCTGAAGAGATTTGGGGTGTTTCAGGGCAGTTTTGGGGTATTGAGGGGCGGTTTTGAGGCATTTCTCTGGAATTCTGGGGTATTCCAGGCTCATTTTTTTCGGGTTTGGGGGTGTTTCAGGTGGGTTTGGGTCACTTTTTGGCGAAGGAGATCTTCATGGCGTTGCTCTGGGATTTTGGGGTGTTTTGGGGTACTCAGGGGCAGTTTTGAGGCGTGTCTCAGGGATTTTGGGGCGTTGCTCTGAGATTTGGGGTGTTTCGGGGCAGTTTTGCCAAAGCCTCCCCAAACGCACCTCAGACCCCTCAATTCCCCTCAGACCCCCAAATCGCCCCAAATCCATTCGGGACCCACTTCACACCCCTCACTTCCCTCAGACCTCCCCAACTTCCCCCATGTCCCCCTGGCTCCACCTCAGATACCCCAATTCCCCCCAAAGCTTCCCCAGACCCCTCAGTTCCCCTCAGAGACCCCCAAAGCACCTCATTTCCCCGGCCCCACCTCGGACCCCTCAATTCCCCACAGAGCCCCCACATCCATTCCAGACCCACCTCAGACCCTCAATTCCCTCAGACCCCCTAAATCCCCCATTTCCCCAAAGCCTCCCCAAAAGCACCTCAGACTCCTCAATTCCCTCAGATTCCCCCAAATCCCCCATTTCCCCGGCCCTACCTCAGGTTCCTACACAGCCGATCTCCCGTCACGCTCTGTCCGCCACGCGCGGGCCCCTCCCAGCCAATAGCGGCGCGCTCTCCCCGAGCCAACCAATCAGCGCGGCTCCCCTCAGCAACACCCGCCTCCCCGCGCTGGTTCCTGGGGAGGTCCCAGGGTTGGTTTGGGGTTCCTGGGGGTCCCAGCCCCACCCTGACCGGGCTCTGGGGGTTTTTGGGAGGGATCCCTCAGTTTGGGGGGTCTCCCACGGTGCCCCCTCCCAAAAAGTCTCGAGGGTCCCTGGAAGTGGCTCCTGTTCCACCGGCCCGTGCCCCCCTGATCCAGGACGGGCCCCAGTGAGTCTGGGGGCTTCGGGGGCTGGGGGCGGTTTGGGGGTTCTGGAGGGTGTTTGGGGGTCTGGGGGATCTGGGGGCTCTGCAGAAACCCTAAAATCCCCCAAAACCCCCTGAAATCCCCTAAATCCCCCAAATCCTCCCAAATCTCCCCCAAATCTCCCCAAATTCCCCCAAAACCCCCAAAGATCTCCCAAAATCCCTCAAAATCCCCTGAAAACCCCAAAATCTCCCTAAATTGCCCCAAAACCCCCAAAATCCCTCCAACCCCCCAAAATCCCCTTGAAATCCCCAAAATCCCCTGAAATTCCCCTAAAATCTTCCCTAAAATCTCCCCAAAATCACCAAAATCCACCCAAGAATTCCCTGAAATCCCCCAAAATCCTCCCCAAAATCCTCCCCAATCCCCCTGAAATCTCCCAAAATCCCCCAAATCCCCCAAAATCTCCCCAAATCCCCCAGGACACCCCAAAACCTCCAAATTCTTCCCCAAACCTCCTCAAAATCCCCCAAAATTTTCCTAAACGCCCTCAAATCCCCTCACACCCCAAAATCCACCCCAGACACCCCAAATCCCCCAAAACTCTCCAAAAATCCCCTTGGACATGCCAAAATCCACAAATTCTCCCTAAAACCCCGTCAAAATCCCCAAAATTTTCCTAACCCTCCCCAAATCCCCCAAAATCCCCTCAAAATCCCCCCAAATCCCTCAAAATCCCCCCTAACCTCCCCAAAATCCTCCCCAGACACCCCAAATCCCCTTGGGACACCCCAAAATTCTCCCCAAAACCCCTCAAAATCTCCCCAAATTTTCCAAAATCCCCCCAAAATCCACTAAAATCCCCCAAAATTCTGAAATCCCCCAAATCCCCCCAAAATCCCTCAAGATCTCCTGAAAACCCCAAAATCTCTAAATTCCCCAAATCTCCCCAAATCCCCCAAATCCCCCAAACCCCCAACCCCCTGAGCACATCTCCCCGTGGGCTGCAGCCCCTGGCCCGCGCCGTGTCCAGCAGAGCCCCCAGACCCAATTGGGGCCGGGGGTCCCAGCAGAGCCCCGGCCATGGCCAGGGCCACCAGCCCACACCTGGGGGTGGGGGATTTTGGGGGTTTGGGGGTTTTGGGAGGATTTGGGGCAGATTTGGGGGATTTCAGGGAATTCTTGGGGTGGATTTTGGTGATTTTGGGAGATTTTGGGGGATTCGGGGGTTGGGGATTTCAGGAATTCTTGGGGGCATTTGGAGGATTTTTGGGGTTTTGGGGCAATTTTGGGGGATTTTAGCAGATTTCAGATCTTGAAGGATTTGGGAGGATTTGGGGGGTTTTGGGGCAATTTTGGGGAGATTTTGTGAAGACTTTAGGGTTTTCAGTGGGTTTTGGGGTGGTTTAGGAGATTTTGGAGGGAGTTTGGGGGACACTTAGGGATTTCAGGGTTTGGGGGTTTGGGGAGAATTTTAGAGATTTCAGGATTTTGGGGGATTTGGGGATTTCAGGGTACTTGTGGAGGGATTTTGGGGATGTTGGGAGATTTTGAGGAGATTTTGGGGGATTTTGGGAGATTTTTGAGGATTTTGGGGATTTTCAGAGGATTTTGGGGATTTTGGGGAGTTTTGGGGGATTTTAGGGGATTTTGGGAGGATTTTGGGGGATTTTAGGAGATTTCAGGGGATTTTGGGGGAATTTTGGGGAGAATTTTGGGGGATTCCGAGATTTCAGGGAATTCCTGGGTGGATTTGGGGGATGTTGGGGGTTTTAGGGGATTTTGGGGAATTTGGAGGTGTCGCTGCCCGAGGTGTCTCCTTAGCCCCGGGATCCCCTCAGGAGGACATGCAGTGGTTCAAATCCTGGTTTTCCCCAGGCGCCGATGAGAGATTGCAGCAGACGGTTTCAGAGGCTCCAAGGATTGTTGATTGTTCCTTGTCTCAGGAACTCTCTGCCCGGCTCACAGCGTCTGTCCAGCCGGGCACCCAGGATGGAATCTGCCTGCTGAGGGCAGGGCTGATCTTCTACAGTCTGCATTCCGTGCTGGATGTTTGTAACAACTTTCCAATGCAATCCAACTGTGTTAAACTGCCCAGCCGTGTCCCCATCCAACCTGACAGTGCCAGCATGTCACCCAGCACGGATGGCACGGAGAAGGAGGAGGAAGAGGTATCCACACCCCAAATTCTCCATCTTGGCCACGTGTCCCTTATCACAAACATCCCCAAAAGTCTATTTATCTACGTTCTAACAGTCTCATTTACACTTTACTGATTTTGGTGGCTTGTTTCCATTCCCTCTGTGTTGGTAATTTCCCCAGGGGTTTGAATTCAGCGCCTGAGACACCTGGGTCTCACTCAGGGCTCTTTGAGACCCTCGCCAGGGGTTTTGAGACCCCCAGGGAGGCCAGGGGAACACCCTGGGCTCCCACAGGAGGGATTTCAGGGATTTTGGGGGATTTGGGCGGATTTGGGGGATTTCAGGAATTTGTGGAGGGATTTTGGGGATTTTGGGAGATTTGGGAAATTTGGGGGATTATGGGGATTTCAGGGGATTTTGGGGGATTTTAGGAGATTTCAGGGGATTAGGGAGGATTTGGGGGCGTTTCAGAGGATTCTGGGGGATTTTGGAAAGATTTTGGGGTTTTCAGGGATTTTGAGGGATTTTGGGGTGGATTTGGGGGATTTTGGGAGATTTTGGGGGATTTTGGTGGATTTTGGGGGATTTCAGGAATTCTTGGTTGGATTTTGGTGATTTTGGGGAGATTTGGGAGGAATTTAGAGGATTTCAAGAGGGATTTCAAGGGGATTTTGGGGGATTTTGAGGGGGTTGGAGGGATTTTGGGGGTTTTGGGGCAATTTAGGGAGATTTTGGGGATTTTCAGGGGATTTTGAGGGATTTTGGGAGATCTTTGGGGGTTTTGGGGGAATTTTGAGGAGATTTGGGGGATTTCGGGGAGATTTGGGAGGATTTGGGGGATTTAGGGGATTTCAGGGGTTTTGGGGGATTTTAGGGTTCTCCAGAGCCCCCAGATCCCCCAGACTCCCCAAAACCCCTCCAGAACCCCCAAACCCTCCCCAGCCCCCGAAGCCCCCAGACTCACTGGGGCCCGTCCTGGATCAGGGGGCACGGGCCGGTGGAACAGGAGCCACTTCCAGGGACCCTCGAGACTTTTTGGGAGGGGGCACCGTGGGAGACCCCCCAAACTGAGGGATCCCTCCCCAAAACCCCCAGAGCCCGGTCAGGGTGGGGCTGGGACCCCCAGGAACCCCAAACCAACCCTGGGACCTCCCCAGGAACCCCGCGCGGGAGGCGGGTGTTGCTGAGGGAGCCGCGCGCTGATTGGTTGGCTCGGGGAGAGGCGCGCCGCTATTGGCTGGGAGGGGCCCGCGCTGGCGGACAGAGCGTGACGGGAGATCGGCTGTGTAGGAACCTGAGGTAGGGCCGGGGAAATGGGGGATTTGGGGGAATCTGAGGGAATTGAGGAGTCTGAGGTGCTTTTGGGGAGGCTTTGGGGGCGAAATGGGGGATTTGAGGATGGGGGTCTGAGGGAATTGAGGGGTCCGAGGTGGGGCCGGGGAAATGAGGTGCTTTGGGGGTCTCTGAGGGAACTGAGGGTCTGGGGAAGCTTTGGGGGAATTGGGGTATCTGAGGTGGAGCCGGGGGACATGGGGAAGTTGGGGGCTCTGAGGGAAGTGAGGGTGTGAAGTGGGTCCCGAATGGATTTGGGGCGATTTGGGGGTCTGAGGGGAATTGAGGGGTCTGAGGTGCGTTTGGGGAGGCTTTGGCAAAACTGCCCCGAAACACCCCAAATCCCAGAGCAACGCCCCAAAATCCCTGAGACACGCCTCAAAACTGCCCCTGAGTACCCCAAAACACCCCAAAATCCCAGAGCAACGCCATGAAGATCTCCTTCGCCAAAAAGTGACCCAAACCCACCTGAAACACCCCCAAACCCGAAAAAATGGGCCTGGAATACCCCAAAATTCCAGAGAAACGCCTCAAAACCGCCCCTCAATACCCCAAAACTGCCCCAAAACATCCCAAGTCCCTTCAGGCTGCCCCAAAATCAAGTAGAAACACCCCAAAATCCCATGGAAACACCCTAAAATCCCTCCAAACCACCCCAAAATGCCTCAAAGCTGCCCCCAAATATTCCAAAATTGCTCAAAACCAGCCCCAAACACCAAAAATCCCAGAAAACTGCCCCAGAAATGGTCCTGACCCTGCCCCAAACCTCCCTCCTGCTCCCATTCCCCCAGGTAAGTTCAGCTCGGACCAAATCCTCCTTTCTTTATTCCAAATCACTTTTTTAGACACAAATCCTCTTTTTTTCCAACCCCAAAATCCTTCTTTGTGCACCCCAAATGTCCTTTTCAGACCCCAAATTCTCCTTTTCCCAGATCAAATTCTCCTTTTCACACCCTAAATCTTTTCAGCATCCAAAATCCACTTTTCCCACCTCAAAATCTTTTTTTCCTACCTCAAATCTACTTTTTCAATCCCAAATCCTTTCCTATCCACCCCAAATCCCGTTTTCCCACCCAAAATCTCCTTTTTCAATCCCAAATCCACTTTTCTCACCCAAACTCCTGACCTCAAATCCACAAACCCTACTCTAAACTTATTTTTCCTGCCCCAAATCTCCATTTCCATCCCAAAATCTCATTTTTATATCCCTATTTCTTCCTCTTTTACCCCAAAATTTCCTGTTCCCACAGCAAATTCACTTTTAGGTTTCCCCAGGGGTTTTTGGGGTTTCCCAGGGGTTTTTGGGTTTTTCCCACCCCCAGCATTGTACCCAGGGTCTCTGTGCAGACATTGCATCTGGCACTGCCCCCACCCCAAATAAATCCACAATAAATCCCAAATCAACCCCAAATCAATCCCCAATCAACACCAAATAAACCCCAAATGACCCCTGCTGTGCCCCCCAGGGTGGAGTGGTTTTGGAGGGGAGTTTGGGGTCAGGTGGGTTTGACCCCAAAGTCTGGGGATGGGGGAGGTTTGATCCTAAAGTTTGGGGGGGTTTGACACCCCAGGGTTTGGGATGAGGGGGTTTGACCCCAGAATTTTGGGATCGTGGGGGTTGGACACCCCAAATGTTTCAAACCCCAGAGTTTGGGATTCGGGGGGGGTTGACACCTCCAGGTTTGGAGTCTGAGGGGGTTTGATCCTAAAATTTGGTGTCGAGGGTGATTTACACCTCAGGATTTGGGGTTTGGGGCTGTTGGTCCTAAAGATTGGGATTTGGGGGGTTGGACACCAAATTATGGGGATTTGGGGGGTTTAACTCCAGAGTTTGAGAACTGAGGGGGGATGGGTGATCTTAAAATTTGAGATTTGGGGGTATTGACACCCCAGGGTTTGGGTTTTGGGGTTTTGACCCCAGAAATTGGGGATCAGGGGCTTTAACCCCAAATTTTGGGATCAGAGGGGTTGGACACCCCAAATATTTCAAACCCCAACGTTTGGGGATTGGGGTTTTGATCCCAAATTTGGGGTTTGGGGTGTTTGACCCCAGGATTTGGGGGTTTTGACCCCCCAGGTTTGGGGTAGAGGTTGAGATCAAAATGATTCCCTGAAAACAGCGGCAGGATCGGGATTGGGAACAGGATCCGCATTGGGAATGAAATAGGATTGCAGTGGGAATGGGATTGGGATTGGGGACAGGATTGGGAACGGGATCAGGATTGGGAATGAAATAGGGATTGGGAATGGGTACCAGGATCAGGATTGGGAAGGGATCGAGATTGCAAATGAGATCGGGATCAGAAACAGGAATGAGATCAGGATTGGGAATGGCAACGGGATAAGGATTGGGAATGGGAGAGGGATAAGGTTTAGGATTGGGAATTGGGAACAGGATTGGAATTGGGAAAGAAAATGGGAATGGGTTTGGGAATGGGAACAGGATCGAGAATGGGAATCGGATTGGGTTTGGGATTGAGAATGGGAATGGGAACACGAAAGGAAACAGGATCAGGAATGGAAAAAGGATTGGGAATGGGAATGGAATTAGGGATTGGGAATGGGAATGGAAATAGGGATTGGGAATGTGAAAGGGATTGGAATTGGGAAAAGGATTGAGATTGGAAATGAGATTGGAATCAGAAATGGGAACGAAATTGGGAATGGGAACAGGAACAGGATTGGGAATGGGAATGAGATAGGGATTGGGCATGAGATAGGGATTGGGAACAGGAATGGGATTAGGATTGGAATGGGAATAGGAATGGGATCAGGATCAGGACCAGGAACAGGACTGGGAACGGCATCAGGAAAGGGAACGGGAAGAAGATTGACAATAAAACGGGAATGAGATAGGGATTGGGAATAGGATTGGGAACAGGATCGGGATGCTAAAGCTGTGACATAAATGGGTGCCTTGGCTGGGAAATCTCAAATTGGAGAACCAAAACTAGGATGGGAAGGAACAACTTTTCCATGCTGGGAACTGGAATTCCAGAGCCTGGCAGTGTGAGCCATGCAGGACCATGCAGACTGGGATCATGGGGGCTGGGATCACATGGACTGGGATCCTCCAGACTGGGACTGCACAGACTGGGACCAGATGGATCAGGGCCATGCAGACTGGGATTGTACAAACTGGGATCCCATGGACTGGGATTGTACAAACTGGGACCATATGGACCGGGATGGCTGCTCCAGAACGATGTGAACTGAGACGGTCCCGCCCCTCCCAGGGTCCCTCCCAGTCCTGCCCAGTCCCGTGTGGGGCGCAGCCAAAACTCCCCGCAGTGAACAAGGAGGTCCCAGAGCGCTCCTGGTGTCGGTCTCTGTCCTGGTCCCGGTCTCAGGCTCAGTTTGGAGCAGTCCTGGAGCGCTCCTGGTGCTGATTCTGGTCCCGGTCTGAATCTCGATCCCGGAGCGGTGCTGGTCTCAGGCTCAGTCACGGTCCTATAGCGGTGCCAGTCTTGGTGCCGGTTTCGTTTTCAGTTTTGGTCTCAGTCTCGGAGCGGTTCCGGTCCCAGTGCTGGTACTGGTGCCAGTGTTGATCCCAGAGTGCTCCCAGTGCCAATCTCACTGTCAGACCCAGTCATGGAGCGGTGCCAGTCTCAGTTCTGGTGCCGGTGCCGCTCTCAGTCTCAGTCCTGGAGCTCTCCTGGTGCCCGTCCCAGTGTCGGTGCTGGTCTCAGTCTTGGTCCCAGCGAAATTCAGGGCCCAGTCTCGCTGTTGGTCCCAGTCTCAGTTCCAGTTCTGGAGTGGTGCTGGTCTCAGTTCTGGTGTCAGTTCTGTTCCCAGTCCTGGTCTCGGTCTCCTTCTGATGTTGGTCTCAGTATTGATGCTGGTGCTGGTTCTGGTGTTGGTCTTGGTCTTGGTTCCAAAGATTTTAGGCCCATTTGGCTGATTTTATGCCAAAGGGCGATTTTAGACTGGATTTTAGGGCCCTTTTGGACAATGTTAGGCAAATTTGGATGATTTTAGATCACTCTTGTGTGGATTTGAGGTCCCTTTGGCTGATTTTTAGGCCAAACCTGGTGGATTTAGGCTGCATTTGAGGGCTTTTGGTGATTTTAGGCCAAACCAGGCCCCTTAGGACTGCCTGGCCTTTGGCCCCGCCCTTTCCCTCACAGTTCCTGCCCTTTTCTGACCCCGCCTTTCCTCGGTTTCTGCCCATTTATTAGCCCCGCCCATTATACTCACAGCCCCTGTCAATCATTAACCTCTCCTCTTTTATTCCGACCGAGCCCTTGTGTTTGCCCCGCCCCATTCCCTCTAAGCCCCGCCCATCTCCTGGCGCATTCACCCCGCGCATGCTCAGAACACCCAAAAGTGCTTCACCGCCATCTTTGCTCCTGGTCCCCGGCCCGGCTGCAGCGTGTCCGAGAGCTGCGGTGGGGCTGGAGGGATCTATAGGGGATCTGTAGGGGATCTGGAGGGACTGGAGGGGCTTTACTGCCCTGGGGAGTTTCTGGGGTTTTGAATAGGGGATTTGGGCTTGTCTGTGGGGGATTTGGGGGCACTGGGTAGTCTATAGGGAATCTATAGGGGATCTGTCAAGGACTGGGAGGGGCTGAGGGTCTCTATAGCAGATTTGGGCTTCCCTGTAGGAGATTTCGGGGGTCCCTTAAGGGGGATTGGGATTTTGATAGGGGATTTGGGGGCACTGGGTTTTCCCTAAAGGCACTCTGAGAGAATTATGGGGTCTACACCAGGAAGTTTTTTCAAATTTTGTGTACTAACATTGGAATTTTTAGGTTTCTGTTGGGAATTTTTGAAATTTTGGGGACCTCAAATGGAATTTTGGAGGATCCCATAGGGAATTTTTGTGGTCTTTATAGGCAAACTTGGGTCCAAACATGGGAAGTTTGGGTTCTCTACAGGAAATTCTTGGGATCGCCTTAGGGAATATTTGGGAATTCAGGGTCCAAATGTGGGAATTTCTGGGTGAGAATTTTGGGTGCCAAAATACAGCAGTGAGCAGCTGGCATGAAGCCCATGAGACCCAGGGCTCTGATTTTAGGGTGATTTTGGCTCCCTTGGGGGTTTCAGGCCAGTTTGGGTGTGTTTAGGTCCATTTGGGTGATTTTAGGAAAAACAAGGTGGTTCTAAGGTGATTTTAGGCCCATTTTTGTGATTTTTGGCAAAAGCAGGCACTTTCAGGGTGGATTTTACACACATTTAGGAGATTTAAAGGTGATTATAGGCAACTTGGTGTGGGTTTTCAACCACTTTGGCAGTTTGAGACACTTTGGTTAGATTTCAAACCCATTTGGCTGATTTCAGGCCAAAGCTGATGGGTTTTAGGCTGGATTTTAGGCCCCTTTTGGACAATATTAGGCACATTTGGATGATTTTACACCCCTTGGTGTGGATTTGAGGCGTCTCTGGCTGATTTTAGGCCAAACCTGGTGGATTGAGGCTGCATTTGGTGCCTTTTATTGGTGATTTTTGGGCAAAGCGAATCTTTTAGGACCTTTGGCCCCGCCCCTTTCCCTCACAGTTCCCGCCCTTCCCTTGACCCATCCCCTTCCCAGTTCGGGGTTCAGAACGGGGCAGGAGGAGGAGGGAGGGAGGAAGAGGCGGAGCGGCAGCAGAAGCAGGAGGGACAAGGAACGATTCAAGCGCCAGCCCGGAGCTGCCTGAACTCGCAGCCCCCGGGACCATCGCCCCCCATCCCGCAGGTGCCCGGGGAGGGGGAGCTCGCCCCAAATATCCCGGGGGTCCCTGGGTTTGGGATTTTTGGGGGATGTTTGGATGTTGCCGGGCTCCAGAGGCGCAGATGGCCCTCGGGGGGACATCGGGGGGTCCCCGGGAGGTGTTTTTGGGGGTTACAGTGGGTGCGGGCAGAGCCCCAGCGGGGGGCGGGGGGATTCAACATTCTCAGCTTCTCCCAGTTCCTCCCATTTTCATCCAGTGTGTTCCCAGCTCTCCCAGCCACCCCCATTATAGTCCCAGTCTCTCCCAGTATGAGGCCATGGCCCCCAAGTGCTCCCTGTCAATGCCAGCATGACCCCAGTAGCCTCCAGTATAATCCCTGTGACTCCCTGTCTCTCCCAGTATATCCCAGTCACCCCCAGCATGCTGCCAGTCACTCTCACTTCTTCCCACTTGCTGTCAGCATGATTCCAGTTGTTCACAGCCACCCCAGTCCATCCCAGTATGATTCCAGTCACTCTCAGTGTGATCCCAGTCTCACCCAGCATGGACCCAGCTGCTCTCCCTGTGATCCCAGGATGATCCCAGTTGCTGCCAGCATCGTTCCAGTTGTTGCCAGTTCCTCCCAGGATGATCCCTAGAATAGCCCCAGTCTCTCTCAGCATTGTCCCACTATCTCCCAGTTGCCCACAGTGTGATTCCAGTCCCCCCAGTATGGTTACAGACACTCTCATTATATCCCAGTTGCCCAAGTAAAGTTCCAGTTACCTCAGAATGATCTCAGTCTTTCCCAGTTCCTCCCACTTGTCCCCAGCCTGATCCCAGTTTCTGTCAGTGTCCCATACTCCCAGTTGCTCCCAGTATGATCCCTGTTATGGCCTCAGTCCCCTCAGCATCGTTCCAGTACCTTCCAGTTGATCCCAGTTGCTCTCAATGTCTCCACATTTTCCTCCCAACATGGGCCCAGTAGCTCCCAGTAACCCCCAGCCAGGTTCCATTCCCACCCTCTGTAATTCCAGTGGCTCCCAGGATGATCCCAGTAGGACCTGTAGTCACTCCCAGTATGGTTCCAGTCATCTCCAGTATGACGCCAGTCACTCCATGATCCTCCCAGTATTCTTCCAGTCATGCTCAGAGTGACTCCCAGTCAATCCCAGTATGGTTCCAGTTGTGACCAGCCCTTCTCCATCATTCCCAGTCTGATTGCAGTATGATCCCAGTCATTCTCAGATATTCCCAGTACTATTCCAGTCACTCCCAGTACAATCCCAGCTAGTTCCAGTAGGATCCCAGTATGACTCTGACATGGGCACAGCTGCTCCCATTATCATCCAGTGTGGTTCCAGTTGCTCCCATTTCCCTCGCTGTGGTTTCAGTCTCTCCCAGTGTATCCCAGTTGACGCCAACATGTTCCCAGTCCCTCCCAGTTGTCCTCAGCTGCTTCCAGACTGATCTCATTTGATCACAGCCTCTCCCAGTCACCCTCAGTGGAGTGCCAGTTGCTGCCATTATGATCCAGTATGATCCCAGTATTTCTGGGCATGGTTCCATTTGCTCTCTGTTCCTCCCAGTGTGATCCCAGTTACCCCAGCACAATCCCAGTCACTCCATACATGATCCCAGTCCCTCTCAACATGGTCCCAGTCATGCCCAGTTGCTCCCAGTACAGAGTAGTAGCTCCCACTGACTCCCCAGTAGCCCCCAGCATGGACACAACTGTTCCCACTATGGTTCCAGTCCCCCCAGTATGATTACAGACACTTATTATAAATCACTTGTCCCAGCTGCCCCAAGTACAATCGCAGTCTCTCCCAGTACTATCCCAGTATGAGTCCAGTCTCTGCCCAGCAGGGCCCCAATCACTCACACTTGCCCCCAGTTACCCCAGCAAGGTCCCAGTTTTCCCCCATTCAATCCCAGTCACTCCCAGTTAGGTCCCAGTCACCACCCCTATGGTCTCAGACACTCCCAGTATATCCCAGTTGCCCTGAACCATCTCATAGTCATTCCCAGGGACACCCAGTTACCTCAGCGTGGTTCACTTGCCCCAGTTTTATCCCAATTGCCCCTGGAATAGTCCCAGTGCCTCTCAGCATTGTTTGTTTATTTTTTTTAGAGAAGGGGAATGTTTGGACAATGCAGACATCCAAAGCTGAGCAGAAAATGCCCCTTGGGGGACACTGGGGGTCCCGGTGGCAGCTGCCGGCAGAGGCAGCCTGGAGGAGCAGAGCCCTGTGTCCCCCAGGAGCCCAAAGTGGGGAGCCCAGAGAGGGGGGAGCGCCGCCATTGGCGGGACCCTCAACAGCCTGGAGAGGGCAGGGGGACTCCTTGGACCCCCAGCACCCCAAAGCAGAGAATAAGGAGAAGGGACCCCAAAATCCCCCAGCATCCCTAAATGGGGAGAGGGAAGAGGGAGCTTTTCGGATTGCTGGGACTCCCAGCAGCCTGGGGAGGGCGGGCACCGAGTAGATGGGGACCCCCAATAGAAGCGTGACCCCCAGCAGCTGGGACAGGGGGGAACCCCCAAACACCAAAGGGGAGGGACCATTGCCAGGAACTCCTGGGAGGCATTTTCAGGGCTGAATGTTGGTGTTTGGGAGGTTTTGATGGAGCCCAGATGCCCGGGGACTTCTAGAGATGGACTTGGGCAGGAGGAACCCCCAACACAACGCGCTCATCCCTTGTTTTTCCCCAAACCAGGATTTCCCATTGCCAAGCCTTGGCCCGATGGAGGAGGAGGAGGCTGCGAGGAAGAGGAAGATGGCCCAGGAGCCCCAGGCAGGTGAGGAGGAAGTCAGTGCCCCTTTCCCCCTCTGTCCTGCTCCATCTCCCAGCCCAGCACGGCCCCGGCTGCAGGACACCCCGCTGGCAACACCGACCTGCCGGGGACACGCTGGGGGATCTCCTTCCCCTTCCCTCTGGCACGGAGGCAAATCCCATCCTCTCTTTGTCCTTCCTCCCCCAGACAAGGAGCTGAGCACGGAGAGCAGGGAGGACAAATCCCCGCGGCAGAACCTGGTGGAAGAGGCCGTTTGCAGCGGCTCCACGGCGCAGGAATCCAACGGGGAGGAAAAGCCGCGGAGATCCCGCACCAGGAGGGGCTGCAAACGCAGATCGCGGGGATCTGAGGAGGAAAGACCCAGCCTGGGCCGGGCAGGCGGCCGGAGATGGAGCCAGAGCTCGCACCTGGTGGTCCATGAGCAGCTTCGTGATGGGGAGAAGCGCCACAAGTGCTCGGAGTGTGGGATGAGCTTCAGATGGAGGTCCAGCCTGATCCCCCACCAGAGGATCCACACTGGGGAGAGGCCCTACGAGTGTGGGGAGTGTGGGAAGAGGTTTCACACCAGAGGCAATCTCCTCAAGCACCAGCGCACGCACACAGACGAGAAGCCCTTCCGCTGCCCCGACTGCGGGAAGGGATTCAGGCAGAGCTCCGACCTCATCTCCCACCGGCGCATCCACACCGGGGAAAAGCCCCACGAGTGTGAGGAGTGTGGGATGAGCTTCAGGCAACGCGCCCATTTGATCTGCCACCAAAATATCCACACTGGAGAGAGGCTACACATGTGTGGGGACTGTGGGAAGGGCTTCAGGCAGCGTGGCAGCCTAATTGTTCACCAAAGGATCCACACCGGGGAGAGGCCCTATGAGTGTTCTAAGTGTTGGAAGAGGTTTTCCACCAGCTCCAATCTCGTCCAGCACTACCAGACACACACGGAGGAGAGGCCCTACGAGTGTCCTGACTGCGGGAAGGGCTTCACACGAAACTCTGACCTCATCTGCCACCAGCGCATCCACACTGGGGAGAGGCCCTACGAGTGTGAGGAGTGTGGGAAGAGCTTCTCCTGCAGCTCAACCTTGACCAAACACCAACGGAGGCACCGGTAAGGGAAGCCCTGCGAGTGCCCTGAGCATGGGAAGAGCTTCGTGCGCTGCTCCAACTCCATCCCCCACTGCAGGACCCACCATGGGCAGAGCCCTGGTGACCCACATTCCCTGGGATCCTCGTTGGGAAGACACCTGCCTGGTTATCCTTTTGTTTTGGCCTTCATTTTTCTCCCTCTTCTCCATCTCTTTGTGCTCCGAAAGCCAAGAGGGGTTGATCTGTCACCTCAAAACCACTCAAATCCCACTGACAACACCTCAATTTTAAATCTATTTGGCTCAGTCCAATTTCAAAGTGCCTTGTTTCTCCTCAAAACAGCTCAATCCAACACGAACCTTACTGGATTCCAGAGCCGCCAGGGTGAGAAGGGGTTGGAAGGAGATTGGGACAAGTGGGATCCAAATTTGGAGCGGTGGCTTCGGGATTGTGTGGATGTTCCTGGGGGGGATGTATTTGATAGTAAATAAAATTTTGACAATTCCTGATTTCTGTCCCATTCTCTTTCAGTCAGTTCCAGTTCTGTTTTCAGTGGCACCTTCTCAGCTGATTGTGTTTGTGTCCTCCTTTCTCTCCTGCCTCTCTCTGCCTGCTCTGTTTCTCTCTCAGGGTCTCCCTTGCCCCAGGGCAGCTCCCACCAAAGACCCTGCCCTGATTCAATTCCCAGTGCAGGAGCTGCAGCAGCCATGGGTGAAGTTGTGAAGGCTGGCAGTGAAATGTCCCTGTAAGATCTTGCTGCACTTGGCTTTTGGCCCCTTCTGAGGAGCTTTGCATTCAAGGGCAGGAACATCTTTTTCTGCCTGGGAACTGGAATTCCAGATCCTGAAAGTGTGAGCCATGCAGGACGATGCAGACTGGGATCATGGGGGCTGGGATCACATGGACTGGGATCCTCCAGACTGGGACTGCACAGACTGGCACCAGATGGATCAGGGCCATTGTCCTGGTTTGAAGGACAGGTGTCTGCCAATAAAGGCAGAAGTTTTTCTTTGTAGTTGAGACCTTAATTCCACTCCCTCCAAGTATTATAAATGTTTGAATCCAAGACTCTGAGGCAAAGATAAGGGGGTGGGAATAACAGCTCTTTGCTAATATATCTAACCGTACAAGCAGAAACAACAGCAGTTGTTAAAATTACCAACAACACAGAACAGATAACTCGGTCCCAGTCCTTTCTCAAGCTGCAGGCACACTCTCTCTGCGCTCGGTCCCGGTGCTGCAGCAGGAACAAAACCCGGCAGCTGCAGAGAAGCGGCGGGAGCGGAGGCGGGAGGGGCGGCAGCGGCCACGCCGGTCTCGGGTGGGAGCGGCTGGAGAGGGCAGCTCCTCGCTCACCGTCTGTGTCCGGGTGATCAGCTGTGTCCGCAGAGGCAGGAGGCTGCAGCGGGGCAGATGCAGGGCAGGTGATCGCAGAGGGTCTGGCTCTCCTGCGTTCGGCCGCGGGGCTGCAGACGGGGCGTCCTCCTCCGAGCTCGCCGGGAACACGAGTCCCCTCCGGAAGCACGAGAGCCCCTCCGGCAGCCGCTCCCACCGACCCCTTTTGTCCAGAGTCGTCAAAGGTCCTGGGTGTAACCCGGCCAGCTCCATTGGCATGATAATGGGAAAAATTCTTTAAATTGACACAGTAATAGAAAAACACTCAATCCCCAACATTATCCCAAAGATATCCTAAATAATCCTAAAAACCATCCCAGAACCATCCCATAAAGCCCTGAGACACAGTGACCCCACAGTGACCCCACAGTGACCCCACAGTGACTCCAGCAGGGCAGCAGCTCCTGGGCCAGGGTGGCCATGGCTGCAGCTGGGGACAGGAAAAACCCCAAAAACATCCTAAAAATATCCTAAATAACCCTAAATAATCCTAAAAACCATCCCATAAACCCCTGGGGCACAGTGACCCCATAATGACTCCATAACAAGCCCATAATGACCCCAGAGTGACCCCAGTGACAGCTCCTGGGCCAGGGTGGCCATGGCTGCAGCTGGGGGGAGAGAAAAACTCAAAAACACCCTAAATAAACCTAAAAACATCCTAAATAACCCTAAAAACCATCCCATAAACCCTGAGAGATTGGGGTCTGCACAGTGACCCCATAGTGACCCCACAGTTACCCTGCAGTGACCCCACAGTGACCCCAGTGAAGCTCCTGGGCCAGCGTGGGCAGCTGGGGAAAAAACCCCAAAAGTGACCCCAAAAATACCCCAAAACCGCCCTAAAACCCCAAAATCACCCTAAGAACCCCAAAAGCCACCCTGAAAATCCTCTGAGAGATTGGGATCACCAGGACCCCATAGTCAGCCCTGGACCCCAAAGACCCCAAAAGTGACCCCAAAAGTGACCCCAAAAATACCACAAAAACCCCAAAAGTGACCTCAACCCCCCATGAACCCCCCCAGTGACCCCCTGAGCCCCCAATCCCCCAAAATCTTTCACAGACACCCCAAAATTCTCCCAAAATCCCCCAGGACACCCCAAAATCTGCAAACTCTCCCCAAAATCCTCAAATTTTCCCAATCCCCCAAAATCTCCCCAAGACACCCCAAGACCCCCAACCCTCTTAAAACCCCCAAATCCTCCCTAGACACCCCAAAACTCCCTCCAAATCGCCCCAAAATCCCACTTCAAATTCCCCCAAATCCCCCAAATTCCCCAGGACACCCCAAAACCCCCAAATTCTCCCCCAAACCTCCTCAAAATCCCCCAAAATTTTCCTAAAACGCCCTCAAAATCCCCTCACATCCCAAAATCCACCCCAGACACCCCAAATCCCCCCAAAACTCTCCAAAAATCCCCTTGGACACGCCAAAATCCACAAATTCTCCCTAAAACCCTGTCAAAATCCCCAAAATTTTCCTAACACCCCCAAATCCCACAAAATCCCTCAAAATCCCCCAAATCCCTCAAAATCTCTCCTAACCTCCCCAAAATCCTCCCCAGACACCCCAAATCCCTTGGGACACCCCAAAATTCTCCCCAAAACCCCTCAAAGTCTCCCCAAATTTTCCAAAATCCCCCAAAATCCAACCAAAATCCTCCAAAATTCCTGAAATCCTACTCCCCAAAATCCCCCAAGATCTCCTGAAAACCCCAAATCTCTAAAATTCCCCAAATCTCCCCAAAATCCCCCCAAACCCCCAACCCCCCTGAGCACATCTCCCCGTGGGGCTGCAGCCCCTGGCCCGCGCCGTGTCCAGCAGAGCCCCCAGACCCAATTGGGGCCGGGGGGTCCCAGCAGAGCCCCGGCCATGGCCAGGGCCACCAGCCCACACCTGGGGGTGGGGGGATTTTGGGGGTTTGGGTTTTGGGAGGATTTTGGGAGATTTGGGGGATTTCAGGGAATTCATGGAGGGATTTTGGGAGATTTTGGGGGGATTTCGGGAGAGGGTTGGGGATTTCAGAGAATTCCTGGAGGCATTTGGGGGATTTTGGAGGTTTTGGGGCAATTTTGGGGGATTTTTAGGAGATTTCAGGGGGTTTTGGGAGGATTTGGGAGGATTCTGGGGGTTCTGGGGCAATTTTGGGGAGATTTCGGGGAGATTTTGGGGTTTTCAGTGGGTTTTAGGGGGGGTTTGGTGGATTTTGGAAGGGGTTTGGGGAACATTTAGGGGATTTCAGGGGATTTTCATGCCCCAGCACGGACCCAGTTGCTCCCTTTTGCTCCCAGTTCCTCCCAAGATCACCGGAATTGAGATAAAAAACAAAAACGATGTCCAAAAACTTTAAATTTAGAGAGTCAAGGCGTTACTTTATTATCTGGGCAGGATGTTGTGGCCAGGATGTAGCACAGAAATCTTCTCATCCACACATAACCCGTGTGTGCAGAGAGAATCATTCCATGACACTGTTTTTAGGAAATTTTTCAGTTCTTTTATACAGTCATAGAAATGAATTGGGTCAGTGTTCTTTGGTCTCGAGTTGCAAACACTCATTTCCTAGTTTTTGGTCTCCTTTTGGATCCGGTTTCTCCCCTTCTGATGTTAATTAGATCTTCATTCCCTGATTTTATCAGTCTTTTCAGAGGAGATGTCTGCAGCTGTGCCAGAGGCAGAGTCTGGGGTGGATGTTCCTGGGTGGCCACTGATGTTCTGTTAATGGCCGCTGATGGCCCTTGAGCATTCCAGCTGCTCCTGGTGTGTTGATGTTTTGCATTCAGCAGATCCCACCTGGTGCAGCAATGCCCTGCAAAGAAAAGTAAAAGTCTCTTAGGGCAACGGCAACCAAAGCCTCTTGGTTAAAATTACAGAAATTTTTTTAAACGGATATGTTTTCCAACACCCCTTTGGTCCAGTGTGTTCCCAGTTCTCAAGCTGCCCCTAGCACAGTCCCAGTCACTCCCAGTACTATCCCAGTGTGAGTCCAGTATGCGTCCAGTCTCTGCCAGCAGGGCCCCAGTCACTCACACTTGCCCCCAGTTGCCCCAGCATGGTCCCAGGTTTCCCCCAGCACATTCCCAGTCACTCCTAATTGTGCCCCAGTCACCACCCCTATGGTCTCAGACACTCCCAGTATATCCCAGTGCCCTGAACAATCTCGTAGTCATTCCCAGGAACTCAGTGGCACCCTGGAGGAGCAGAGCCCTGTGTCTCCCAGGAGCCCCAAAGTGGGGAGCCCAGAGAGGGGGAGCGCCGCCATTGGCGGGACCCTCAACAGCCTGGAGAGGGCAGGGGGGACTCCTTGGACCCCCAGCACCACAAAGCAGAGAATAAGGGGAGAAGGGACCTCGGGACCCCAAAATGCCCCAGCATCCCTAAATGGGGAGAGGGAAGTGGGGGGAGCTTTTCGGATTGCTGGGACTCCCAGCAGCCTGGGGAGGGCGGGCACCGAGTAGATGGGGACCCCCAATAGAAGCGTGACCCCCAGCAGCTGGGACAGGGGAACCCCTAAAACACCAAAGGGAGGGACCATTGCCAGGAACTCCTGGGAGGCATTTTCAGGGCTGAATGTTGGTGTTTGGGAGGTTTTGATGGAGCCCCAGATGCCCGGGGACTTCTAGAGATGGACTTGGGCAGGAGGAACCCCCAACACAACGCGCTCATCCCTTGTTTTTCCCCAAACCAGGATTTCCCATTGCCAAGCCTTGGCCTGATGGAGGAGGAGGCTGCGAGGAAGAGGAAGATGGCCCAGGAGCCCCAGGCAGGTGAGGAGGAAGTCAGTGCCCCTTTCCCCCTCTGTCCTGCTCCATCTCCCAGCCCAGCACGGCCCTGGCTGCAGGACACCCCGCTGCCGACACCGACCTGCCGGGGGACGCGCTGGGGGATCTCCTTCCCTTCCCTCTGGCACGGAGGCAAATCCCATCCTCTCCTTGTCCTTCCTCGCCCAGACAAGGAGCTGAGCACGGAGAGCAGGGAGGACAAATCCCCACGGCAGAACCTGGTGGAAGAGGCCGTTTGCAGCGGCTCCACGGCGCAGGAATCCAACGGGGAGGAAAAGCCGCGGAGATCCCGCACCAGGAGGGGCTGCAAACGCAGATCGCGGGGATCTGAGGAGGAAAGACCCAGCCTGGGCCGGGCAGGCGGCCGGAGATGGAGCCAGAGCTCGCACCTGGTGGTCCATGAGCAGCTTCGTGATGGGGAGAAGCGCCACAAGTGCTCGGAGTGTGGGATGAGCTTCAGATGGAGGTACCTCCTGATCCACCACCAGAGGATCCACACTGGGGAGAGGCCCTACGAGTGTGGGGAGTGTGGGAAGAGGTTTCACACCAGAGGCAATCTCCTCCAGCACCAGCGCACGCACACAGACGAGAAGCCCTTCCGCTGCCCCGACTGCGGGAAGGGATTCAGAAACTCCCACCTCATCTACCACCGGCGCATCCACACTGGGGAAAAGCCCCACGAGTGTGAGGAGTGTGGGATGAGCTTCAGCCACAGCTCCAGCCTGATCAGCCACCAGAGGATCCACACTGGGGAGAGGCCCTACGAGTGTTCTAAGTGTGGGAAGAAGTTTCTCACCAGCTCCAATCTCATCAAGCACTACCAGACACACACGGAGGAGAGGCCCTACGAGTGTCCTGACTGCGGGAAGGGCTTCAGGCAGAACTCAATCTCATCACCCACCGGCGCATCCACACTGGGGAGAGGCCCTACGAGTGTGAGGAGTGTGGGAAGAGCTTCTCCCACAGCTCAACCTTGACCAAACACCAACGGAGGCACCGGTAAGGGAAGCCCTGCGAGTGCCCTGAGTGTGGGAAGAGCTTCGTGTGCTGCTCCAACTCCATCCCCCACTGCAGGACCCACGCTGGGCAGAGCCCTGGTGACCCACATTCCCTGGGATCCATGTTGGGAAGACACCTGCCTGGTTATCCTTTTGTTTTGGCCTTCATTTTTCTCTCTTCTCCATCTCTTTGTGCTCCAAAAGCCAAGAGGGATCGATCTGTCACCTCAAAACCTCTCAAATCCCACTGAAAACTCCTCACTTTCAAATCTGTGTCCTTAAAGGGAATTTGGAAGTCTCTTGGGAATTTTGGGGGTCCCATAAGGAAATTGTGGGGTAAGAAAGGAATTTTTAGTGTGTTTAGGGAATTTTGGGGCCTATATTGAGAATTTTGAGAATTATGGTATCTCCACCTGGAATTTTTTTTAATTTTGAGTCTAAACATGGGAATTTTTAGGTCTCTATTGAGATATTTTGCAATGTTGGGGTCCTCAAATGGAATTTTGGAGGATCCCATAGGGAATTTTTGGGGTCTGTATAGACAAACTTGAGTCCAAACATGGGAAGTTTGGGTTCTCTAGAGGAAATCTGTGGGATGTCCGTAGGGAATATTTGGGAATTTTGGTTCCAAATGTGGGAATTGGAGGGGAATTTTGGGTGCCGAAATATGCCAGTGAAGAGCTGGCATGAAGCCTGTGAGACCCAGGGGTCATCCCAAAGCCCCCAGACAAACAGCAGAGCAACCTAAAAGGAACAATGCGCAAAGAGGCGTGAAACTAATTTCCATATGAAGCGAGGGGCGATGGATTTGTATGAGGCGAGTTGTGTATTCCTGGTTTGTAGAGAATAAAAGGAGAGGCGCAGGTGGCCACAGGTGTGCGTGTTTTTGGAGGAGCTGTCCCCCACGCCGCAGCGCTGAATAAATACACACCTACTCTTAGAACTTCTTTTTGTGGGTTTTAGAGTGTTTTTCTGTGCTTCACCATGACCCCTCCCCAGACCTTCCCTGGCCCCTCCCAGGACCCCCCACCCAAGACCCCTCACCAAGACCCCCACGACCCCACCCAAGACTCCAAGACTCCTCCTCAAAGTCCCTCCAGAACCCCCCAACCCCTCCCAAAACCTTCCAAGGACCCCCCCAGCCCCCTTCCAAAACCCAGCCCAGGACCCACCACGAGCCCTCCTGAAAGTGCCCCCACGACCCCTCTTAGGACCCTCAGACTACCCCAGACCCTCCCAAACCCCCCACGATCCCACCACGACCCCCTGACCCTTTATAGGACCCCCAGACCCTCCCAAAGCGCCCCAATACCCCATCCAGACTCCCCCAAGACCTCTCCCCAAAGCCCCCTACGATCTCTCCCAGACCCTCCCAAAAGCCCCCCCAGACTCCTCCAAAAACTTCCAAGGATCCTCCCCAGACCCCTCCCCAAAACCCCCAGACCCATCCCCAATCCCAACCCGGGACCCTCCAGAGCCTCCCCAGATCCCCCGAGGCTCCCAAAACCCTCCAAGGACCCCCCAGAGCCCCCAGTATCCCCCACAAACCCCCCAGACCTCAGCAAGATCCTCTCAGGACCCTCCCAAAACCTCCCCAGGACCCGTCTGAGACCCCCAGACCCCTCCCCAAGACCTTCCAGACCCTCCCAAGGTCCCTCCCCAAACTCCCCAAACCCTCTGAGAACTCCCCCAGACCCTCTCAAGACACCCCCAGAGCCCTCCCAGACGCCCCCACCCCGCCCCGCCTCCCCGACCCCGCCCTCCCCACCTGTCCCTGCGCGCCTCAGCAGCTCCCGCAGCCCCTCGTCCTCTCCCGGCCCTGCCCCGCTCCCTGCAGCGCCTCCTCAGCGCCCGCCCGAGCCCGGGGAGGGCCGGGGAGGGCCGCCTCTGCATGGCCGGCCCCGGGGCAGAGGGCGCCGCTCCCGCCTGGCTTCTCATTGGCTGCAGCGCGCGGGAGGCGGGTGTTGCTGAGGGAGCCGCGCTGATTGGTTGGTTCGGGAGAGGCGCCGCTATTGGCTGGGAGGGCCCCGGCGGAGGCGGTGGCTGGAGAGCGTGAGGGAGAGCGGCTGTGTAGGAAGCTGAGGTGGGGCCGGGGAAATGGGGATTTGGGGAATCTGAGGGAATTGAGGATCTGGGCTGCTTTTGGGGGACTTTGGTGAGAAATGGGGTATCTGAGATGGGTCCGGGGCGGATTTGGGCGGGTTTGAGGTAGGTATGAAGGAAATGGAGTGGTCTCAGGTGGGTCCGGGATGCATCTGGGGGAATTTGGGCTGTTTGAGGGTTTTTGCGGGGTCTGAGGTGGATTTGGGGGAAATGGGGTGGGGGTTCTGAGGTGGACGGAACTGGGGGCTGTGAGTTGGGTCTGATGAGAAATGGGGGTTGTGGGGATTTGGGGCGGATTTGGGGGATATTGAAGGGAAATAGGGGGTCTGAGGTGGGTTTGGGGGAATGGGGGTCTGAGGGTCTTTGGGTTGAGCTTGAGAGGGTTCGGAATGTTTTTAGGGGGTCTGAGGGGATTTTGGGGGTTGTGAGAGGAACCGGGTGGGTCTGGGGGTTTGGAGGAGTCTGAGGGGATTTGGGGGTTCTCAGGTAGGACTGGGGTAAATTTTGGGGGTCTCAGGTGGTTCTGACGGGGTTTGGGGGGGATCTCAGGTGGGTCTGGGGTGGATTTGGAGGTCCCAGCCCCCCCTTAAAACCCCCTGTGCCCACAGAGGGTCCCGGCCATGGCGGTGCAGGAGCCCCGCCCCAACCACACCATGGACATCAACAACCTCAACGAGGAGATCAAGAGGGACGGTGAGGGAGGGCTGGGGGGCTGTCCCCACTGTCACCTGTCCTTGTCCCTGTGCAGACTGTCACCTGTCTCTGTGTCCCCACTGTCACCTGTCCTTGTCACTGTCCCCAGAGCTGTCCCTGTGCCCTCAACTTGTCCCTATCGTTTCCTTGTCCATGCCATTGTCCCGTGTATCCCCAGAGCCAAAGCAGTCCCTGTCCCCATTGTCCTCATGGTCACCTGTCCCCACTGTCACCTGTTCCCATGGTGACCGTGCTGTCCCTGTGTGTCCCCAGAGCTGAACAAGTCCCTTTGTGTTCTCAGTGTTGCCTCTCCCCCTTGTCACCTGTCCCCACTGTCCCTGTGCTGTCCCCACTGTCCCTGTGCTGTCCCCAATGTCACCGTGCTGTCCCTGTCCCCCCAGAGCTGAAGAAGTCCCTCTGTGCCATTTTCTCCCACTTTGGGCAGATTTTGGACATTTTGGGCTGGCGCAGTCTCCGCATGCGGGGCCAGGCCTTCGTCATGCTCGAGGAGATGAGCAGTGCCAGCACCGGCCTGCGCTCCATGCAGGGCTTCCCCTTCTATGGCAAACCCATGGTGAGACAGAATCTGGGGCAAAATACCGGGGCTTGGGGAAAAAACCCAAGTCTGGGGAAAACCCCTGAAATTCTGGGAAAAAGCCTGAAATCCTGATTAAAAGAAAAAACAAAATCCCCTGGGATCACTCTCAAATTAAACTGGGAATAACCCCAAAGCTTCTCCTTCTACAGGAAGGCCATGGTGAGACACAAATTTGGGAGAAAATACCAAGATTTGGGGAAAGAATCTGAACCTTTGTAGAAAAATCTTGAAATTCTGGGGAAAATCCTGAATACCTGGGGAAAAAACACAAAAATGCAGCTTCAAATATTCCTAAAATCCATCCTGGAACCTCCCAGAGCTTCGCCTTCTATGACAAACCTGTGGTCAGAGCCAAATCCTTTGGAAAAATACCTGAATTTTGGGAAAAATTCTGAAATTCTGGGAAAAAAACCCCAAATTTTGGGAAAAAAACCCCAAAATCTGGGAAAAAATTTAAAGCCCAGTATCAGATGTCCCCAACATCCCACAAAAAATCCCTAATCCAACCAGGAATGCTCCAAAATCCAACCAGGAGCTGCCCCAAAATGTCCTCTGACAGAAGCAACTCATGGTGGGAGCTAAATCCTGGGAAAAATCCCCTGAAATTCTGGGGGAAATTCCCTGAAATTCTGTGGAAAATTCTGAAATTCTAGGAAAAAATCTGAACTCTGGCCAGCTATTCCCAAAGGTTTCCCTTCTATGCCAAGCCCATGATGAAACCTCAAATTCAACCTGGAACCCCCAAAAATCTGTTGGAAACCCCCAAATCCCTCTGGGAACTCCTCTAAAATCTCTCTGAATTCCCCCCAAATTCCTCAGAAACTCCCAAATCCTCCCCAAATCTCTCGGAATTCCCTCAAATCCCTCAGAAACCCCAAAATCCCCCAGAAATCCCTCAGAAAACCCCCAGATCCCTGCTGGAAATGCCCCAAATCACCTCCAAATCCTTTAGAATCCCCAAAATCCCTCCTGGAACTCCCCCAAATCCCTCAGAAACCCCCAAATCCATCTGGAACCTCCCAAAATCCTTTGGAACCCCAAATCCTCCTGAAGTCCTAATCCTCAGAAATCCCTCAGAAACTCCAAAATCCCTCTTGGAACTCCCACCAAATCGCCCCCAAACCCTCAGAAACCCCAAAATGTGGGAGGTGCCGTTGCAGAGGATCCAGTTCACCAAGAGGGACTCGGACATCGCAGCCAAGATGAAGGGAACGTTCGTGGGGCTGGGACGGGACAAGGGGGCATAGGGAACAGTGCCTGTGAGTTATTGGGGTCAGCTGTGGGGTTTGGGGTCAGCTGTAGGGTTTGGGGTCAGTTCTGGGATTGGGATCAGGATCAGCAGCACAAACGGGACAAGCGCAAGGCCAAGGGCGGGGACGCACCCGGCCCCAAAAAGGGAACGGGGCACAGGGGGCACAGGGAGCTGTGCCTGTGAGTTATGGGGTCACTGAAGAGATTTGGGGTTATGGGATTTGGGGTCACTTACGGGATTTGGGGTCATTTATGGGATTTGGGATTGGATAATTTGGGGTTCTGTCTATGCCTTTTGTATAACTTGGGTTGTTTTTGGGGTAATTTGGGGTTCTCTCTGTGCTTTGGGGTAACTTTGGGCTGTTTTGGGATAATTTGGGGTTCTCTCTGTGCTTTGGGGTAACTTTGGGCTGTTTTGGGATAATTTGAGGTTCTCTCTGTGCTTTGGGGTAATTTTGGGCTGGTTTTGGGGTCTCTCCTCAGGGGTTGTCACCGCTGGCGCAGCCACCCCAGATGCTGCCACACCTGGGGGGGAGCCGCCCTACATCCCCCTCCGGGCATGATCCCAGCCTGGGAATGGCCCCAAACCCTGGAATGGTTCCCATGCCAACCCCACAGCCTGGGAGTGACCCCATAACCTGAGTTATAGGGGATTTGTGGGGTTAATGGGGCATTGATGGGGTTAATGGGGTCACATCCCTCCCAGGCATGATCCCAGCCTGAATAGCCCCCATGCCACCCCACAGCCTGTGAGTGATCCTATAACCTGAGTTATGGGGGATTTATAGGGTTAATGGGGGATTGATGAGGAATCGATGGGGTTAATGGGGTCACATGATCCCACCCCAGGAATGGCCCCATCCCCAGGGAATTTGGAGTTTTTGGCAGATTTTTGGGGATTTTAGTGAGATTTTGGGGCGATGTTTTGGTGTGTATCCAGTGTGACTTTGGGCTGGTTTGGAGCTGATTTTGGCTGCTTTTTTTCTGATTTCTGGCTAATTTTGCTGATTTGGGGATGATTTGGGGCTGATTTTGGCTGATTATGGGGCTGATTTGGGCTGCCTTTTTGCTGGTTTTTGGCTGATTCTGGCTGCTTTTTTGCTGATTTGGGGCTGATTTTTGGCTGATTTTGAGCTGATTTTGTCTGTTTTGGGGCTGATCTTTGCTGATTTTTGCTGATTTTGTCTGATTTTGGGTTGTTTCCCCGTTCCTGCAGCTGTCGGAGAACCCCCCGAACCACATCCTATTCCTGACCAAGCTCCCCGAGGAGAGCAAGGAGCTGATGCTGTCCATGCTCTTCCAGCAGTGAGAGCCGGGAATCGGGAATTCGGGAATTCCGGGGGCTGCGGGAGCTCAGAGTGGGGAGGGGGAGGAATTTTGGGGGAAATATCAGGATTTTGGGAGAGAATTTCAGGATTTTGGGGTGGTTTCTGGATTTTTGGAGGAATGTTTCTGGATTGAGGGTGGGGAATTTCTGGATTTTTGAGGCAACATTCCTGAATTTTTGGGGAACATTCCCAGGTTTTTGGAGGAACATCCCCAAACTTTTGGGGGAACATTGCTGGGTTTTTAGGGGAATGTTTTGAATTTTTAGGGAACACTTCTGAATTTTTGAGGGGACATTCCCAGGTTTTGGGGACCATTCCCGAATTTTTGAGGGACATTGCCAGTTTTTGGGGACCATTCCTGGGGTTTTTGAGGGAACATTCTGAATTTTTGGGAACATTTCTAAAATTTTGAGGAACATTCTGAATTTTTGGTACCATTCCCGAGTTTTTGGGGTACCATTCCTGTTTTTGGGGCCAACATTCCTGGGGTTTTTGAGGGAACATTTCTGAATTTTGGGGAACATTCCTGAATTTTTGAGGAACATTCTGAATTTTTGAGGACCATTCCCAGGTTTTTGGGGTACCATTCCCAGGTGTTTTTGGGAGACCATTCCCAGGTTTTTGGGGTACCATTCCCAAATTTTTGTGGTACCATATGTGGTTTTTGGGGACCATTCCCAGGTTTTTTGAGACCATTCCTGGGTTTTTGGGGTACCATTCCCAGGTTTTTGTGGCAGCATTCCTGGGTTTTTGGGGTACCATTCCCAAATTTTTAGACTACCATTCCCAGATTTTTGTGGGACCATTCCCAGGTGTTTTGGAATATCATTCCCTGGCTTTTGGGGACCATTCTAGGTTTTTTTGCAGTACCATTCCCAGGTTTTTGGGGCACCATTCCTTTTTTTTGGAGTACCATTCTAGAATTTTTGTGGTACCATACCCAGGTTTTTCATGGTACCATTCCCGAGCTTTTGGAGTACCATTCCCAGATTTTTGGGGTGCCATTCCCAGGTTTTTGGGGACCATTCCCAGGTGTTTTGTAGTACCATTCCCAGGTGTTTTGGGGACCATTCCCAGGTGTTTTGGGGTACCATTCCCAGGTTTTTGGGGACCATTCCCGGTTTTTGGGCTGTCCCTGACCCCGTTCCCCCGTGCCAGGTTCCCGGGGTTCAAGGAGCTGCGCCTGGTGCCCGGCGCCACGACATCGCCTTGGTGGAGTTGGACACCGAGGTGCAGGCGGGCGCCGCCCGCGAGGCCCTGCAGGGCTCCAAGATCACCCAGAGCAACGCCACAAAGATCTCCTTCACCAAAAAGTGACTCCAAAACCTGCCCAAACACCCCCAAAGCCGAAAAAAACCTGCCTGGATACCCCAAAATTCCTGAGAAACGCCTCAAAATCCCAGAGCAATGCCCCAAAATTCCAGAGAAATGCCTCAAAACCGCCCTCAATATCCCCAAAACTGCCCTGAAACACCCCAAATCTCTTCAGGCTGCCCCAAAATGAACTAGAAACACCCCAAAATCCCATAGAAACACCCTAAAGTCCTTCCAAACCACCCCAAAATCCCTCAAAGCTGCCCCCAAATGTTCCAAAATTGCTCAAAACCAGCCCCAAACACCAAAAATCCCAGAAAACTGCCCCAGAAATGGTCCTGACCCTGCCCCAAACCTCCCAGCTGCCCCCACTCCTCCTGGTAAGTTCAGCTCAGACCAAATCCTCCTTTTTTATCTGAAATAGTTTTTTTTAAACCCAAATCCTCTTTTTTTCCAACCCCAAAATCCTTCTTTGTGCACCCCAAATGTCCTTTTCAGACCCCAAATTCTCCTTTTCCCAGTTCAAATTCCGCTTTTCACACCCCCAAAATCTCCTTTTTCAATCCCAAATCCCCTTTTCCCACCGAAATCCAGACCTCAAATCCTCAATCCCCACTCTAAACCCTCTTTTCCTCCCCCAAATCTCCTTTTCCATCCCAAAATCTCATTTTTCCATCCCAAATCCTTCCCCTTTTACCCCAAAATCTCTTTTTTCCACTGCAAATCCCCTTTTTAGGGTTCCCCAGGGGTTTTTCCCAGAATTGTTCCCAGGGTCTCTGCAGACATTGCACCAGGCGCTGCCCCCAACCCAAAAATCCCAGATCAACAGCAATTAAATCCCAAACCAACCCCAAGTCCCCTTTTTAGGGTTCCCCAGGTGTTTTGGGGTTTTCCAGGTGTTTTTGGGGTTTCCAACAGACCTGGAACTGACCAAAAGAGAATGGGACAGAAATCAGGAATTGTCAAAGGTTTATTTACTATCAAATCTATCCCAACCAGTCACCCCACACAATCCCAATCCCACCGCTAAAAATTTGGATCCCACTTCTCCCAATCTCCTTCCAACCCCTTCTCACCCTGGCGGCTCTGGAATCCAGCAAGGTTCGTGTGGGATTGAGTTGTTTTGAGGAGGGAAGAAGGCACTTTGAAGTTGGACTGAGCCAAACAGATTGAAAATTCAGGTGTTTTCAGTGGGATTTGAGTGGTTTTGAGGTGACAGATCGATCCATCTCGGCTTTTGGAGCACACAGAGATGGAGAAGAGAGAAAATGAAGGCCAAAACAAAAGGATAACCAGGCAGGTGTCTTCCCAACATGGACCCCAGGGAATGTGGGTCACCAGGGCTCTGCCACACGTGGGTCCTGCAGTGGGGGATGGAGTTGGAGCAGCGCACGAAGCTCTTCCCTCACTCAGGGCAGTTGCAGGGCTTCCCTTACCGGTGCCTCCGTTGGTGTTTGGTCAAGGTGGAGCTGTGGGAGAAGCTCTTCCCACACTCCTCACACTCGTAGGGCCTCTCCCCAGTGTGGATGCGCCGGTGGGTGATGAGATTGCACTTCTTCCTGAAGCTCTTCCCGCAGTCAGGACACTCGTAGGGCCTCTCCTCCGTGTGTGTCTGGTAGTGCTTGACAAGATCAGAGCTGGTGGAAAACCTCTTGCCACACTTAGAACACTCGTAGGGCCTCTCCCCAGTGTGGATCCTCTGGTGCCTGATCAGGCTGGAGCTGAGGCTGAAGCTCTTCCCACACTCCTCACACTCGTGGGGCTTTTCCCCAGTGTGGATGCGCCGGTGGTAGATGAGGTCGGAACTCTGTCTGAATCCCTTCCCGCAGTTGGGGCAGCGGAAGGGCTTCTCGTCTGTGTGCGTGCGCTGGTGCTTGAGGAGATCGCCTCTAGTGCGAAACCTCTTCCCACACTCCCCACACTCGTAGGGCCTCTCCCCAGTGTGGATCCTCTGGTGGCGGATCAGGAGGTACCTCCATCTGAAGCTCATCCCACACTCCAAGCACTTGTGGGGCTTCTCCCCATCACGAAGCTGCTCATGGACCACCAGGTCCGAGCTCTGGCTCCATCTCCGGCCGCCTGCCCGGCCCAGGCTGGGTCTTTCCTCCTCAGATCCCTGTGATCTGCGTTTGCAGCCCCTCCTGCTGTGGGATCTCCGCGGCTTTTCCTCCCCATTGGATTCCTGCGCTGTGGAGCCGCTGCAAACGGCCTCTTCCACCAGGTTCTGCCGCGGGGATTTGTTCTCCTTGCTCTCTGTGCTCAGCTCCTTGTCTGGGCGAGGAAGGACAAGGAGAGGATGGAATTTGCCTCTGTGCCAGAGGGAAGGGGAAGGAGATCCCCCCCAGCACGTCCCCGGCAGGTCGGTGTTGGCAGCGGGGTGTCCTGCAGCCGGGGCCGTGCTGGGCTGGGAGATGGAGCAGGACAGAGAGGGAAAGGGGCACTGACTTCCTCCTCACCTGCCTGGGGCTCCTGGGCCATCTTCCTCTTCCTTGCAGCCTCCTCCTCCTCCACCAGGCCAAGGTTTGGGAAATCCTGGTTTGGGAAAAAACAAGGGATGAGCACGTTGTGTTGGGGGCTCCTCCTGCCCAAGTCCATCTCTAGAAGTCCCCGGGCATCTGGGCTCCATCAAAACCTCCCAAACACCAACACTCAGCCCTGAAAATGCCTCCCAGGAGTTCCTGGCAATGGTCCCTCCCCTTTGGTGTTCAGGGGTTCCCCCCTGTCCCAGCTGCTGGGGGTCACGCTTCTATTGGGGGTCCCCCATCTACTCGGTGCCCGCCCTCCCCAGGCTGCTGGGAGTCCCAGCAATCCGAAAAGCTCCCCCCTCTTCCCTCTCCCCATTTAGGGATGATGGGGGATTTTGGGGTCCCGGAGTTCCTTCTCCCCTTTTCTCTGCTCTGGGGTGCTGGGGGTCCAAGGAGTCCCCCCTGTCCCTCTCCAGGCTGTTGAGGGTCCCGCCAATGGTGGTGCTCCCCCCTCTCTGGGCTCCCCACTTTGGGCTCCTGGGGGACACAGGGCTCTGCTCCTCCAGGCTGCCTCTGCCGGCAGCTGCCACCGGGACCCCCCAGTGTCCCCCCAAGGGGCATTTTCTGCTCAGCTCTGGAGTTCTGCATTCTACAAACATTCTCCTTCGCTAAAAAAAAGTAAAGAAACCATCCTTAGAGGAACTGGGACTATTCCAGGGACAACTGGGATAAAACTGGGGGCAATTGAACCACATGGAGGTAACTGGGAGTGCCTGGGAATGACTACGAGATTGTTCAGGGCAACTGGGATATACTGGGAGTGTCTGAGACCATAGGGGTGGTGACTGGGACCTCAGTGGGAGCGATTGGGAATCTGCTGGGGGAAAAACTGGGACCATGCTGGGGAAACTGGGAGCAAGCGTGAGTGACTGGGGCCTTGCTGGCAGAGACTGGACTCACACTGGGATAGTACCGGGAGTGACTGGGACTGTGCTAGGGGTAGCTGGGAGAACTGATATAAGTCTGTATGTAATCATAGTGGGGGGACTAGAACCATACTGGGAACAGTTGTGTCCATGCAGGGGCTACTGGGGAGTCAGTGGAAGCTACTACTCTGTACTGGGGGCAACTGGGAATGACTGGGACCATGCTGGGAGGGACTGGGATCATCTGTGGAGTGACTGGGACTGTGCTGGGGCACCTGGGGGCAGCTGGGATTACACTGGGAGGAACTGGAACCATGCTCAGAAGGACTGGGATCATACTGGATCATACTGGCAGCAACTGGACGTGACTGGGAACATGCTGGCAGCAACTGGGATGCACTGGGAGAGACTGAAACCACACTGAGGGGAAATGGGAGTAACTGGAACCACATTGGATGACAATGGGAGTAGCTGTGCCCATGTCAGAGTCATACTGGGATCCTACTGGAAATGGCTGGGATTGTACTGGGAGTGACCGGAATAGTACTGGGAATATCTGAGAATCACTGGGATCATATTGCCATCAGACTGGGAATGAAGGAGAAGGGCTGGTCACAACTGGAACCATACTGGGATTGACTGGGATTCACTCTGGGCATGACTGGAAGAATACTGCGAGGATCTGGGAGTGACTGGGATCATACTGGAGATGACTGGAACCATACTTGGGGTGACTACAGGTCCTACTGGGATCATCCTTGGAGCCATTAGAATTACAGAGGGTGGGAATGGAACCTGGCTGGGGGTTACTGGGAGCCACTGGGCCCATGATGGGAGGAAAATGCTGACACATTGGGAGCTACTGGGATCAACTGGAAGGTACTGGAACCATGCTGGGTGGACTGAGGCCAGAATAGGGATCATACTGGGAGCAACTGGGAGTATGGGACACTGACAGAAACTGGGATCAGACTGGAGACAACTGGGAATAACTGGGAAGGAATGGGATCATTTTGAGATAACAAGAACTTTACTGGACAAAACTGGGATACAATGAGAGGGTCTGTAACCATACTGGGGGGACTGGAACCACACTGGGGGCAAATGGGAGATAGTGGGACAATGCTGAGAGAGACTGGGGCTATTCTAGGGACCATTCTGGGAGGAACTGGGAACAACTGGAACGATGCTGACAGCAACTGGGATCATCCTGGGATCACAGGGAGAGCAGCTGGGTCCATGCTGGGTGAGACTGGGATCACACTGAGGGGACTGGAATCATACTGGGATGGACTGGGAGTGGCTGTGAACAACTGGAATCATGCTGAAAGCACCTGGGAAGAAGTGAGAGTGACTGGCAGCATGCTGGGGGTGACTGGGATATACTGGGAGAGACAGGGAGTCACAGGGATTATACTGGAGGCTACTGGGGTCATGCTGGCATTGACAGGGAGCACTTGGGGGCCATGGCCTCATACTGGGGAGAGACTGGGACTATACTGGGGGCGACTGGGACAACTGGGAACACACTGGATGAAAATGGGAGGAACTGGGAGCAACTGGGACTGTGCAAGGAGGGAACTGCATCAGAATAGGGACTGACTGGGAGTGACTGGGATCAGCTTTAGAGTTTTGCATTCTCCAAACCTTCCCCTCCCCATCCAAACAAAAAAACCCACAAAACAATGCTGAGAGGCACTGGGACTATTCCAGGGGATACTGGGATAAAACTGGGGGCAGGTGAACCACGCTGAGGTAACTGGGAGTGCCTGGGAATGACTATGAGATTTTTCAAGGCAACTGGGATATACTGGGAGTGTCTGAGACCACAGGGGTGGTGACTGGGACCTAACTGGGAGCGACTGGGAATGGGCTGGGGGAAAACTGGGACCATGCTGGGGCAACTGGGGGCAAGTGTGAGTGACTGGGGCCCTGCTGGCAGAGACTGGACTCATACTGGGATAGTACTGGGAGTGACTGGGACTGTGCTGGGAGCAGCTGGGAGAACTGGGAACAAACTGGACCAAAATGGTGTTGGAAAATGTATCCGTTTAAAAATTTTCTGTAATTTTAATCAAGATATTTTGTTTGCCTTTTCTCTAAAAAACTCTTAATTTTCTTTGCAGGGCATTGCTGCACCAGGTGGGGTTGGATGAACTCAACACATCAACACACTGGGAGCAGCTGGAATGCTCAAGGGCCATCAGCGGCCATTAACAGAACATCAGTGGCCACCCAGGAACATCCACCCCAGACTCTGCCTCTGGCAAATTGCAGACACCTCCTCTGAAAAGACTGATAAAATCACAGAATGGAGATCTAATTAACATCAGAAGGGGAGAAACCGGATCCAAAATATGAGGAATATAAGAAATTGAGTGTTTGCAACTTGAGACCAATGAACACTGACCCAATCCATTTCTATGAGTACTGACTGGAAAAAAGATTTGAAAAATCTCCTAAAAACGGAGTGTCATGGAACGATTCTTTCTGAACCAGTTAGAAATTGTTGTCAGAGGTTTTTCTTATTTTCTCTCAGTTTCGGTGACCCTGGGAGGAACTGGGAGCCACTGGGACCGTGCTGGGGCAAATTCCATCATAATAGGGAATGGCTGGGAGTGACCGGGCTCATGCTGGGAGTGCCGAGGAAACTGGAAGCACACGCGGGGAGCAACTGGGCTCATGCTGGGAGCAGCCACTGGTGGCACCGGGAGCCCCGAAGCCCTTTCCCGGCCATGCCGCCCCTCCAGCCCCAGCACCCCCCGCCGGGGTCCCGGCAATGCCAGGGGTCCCCCTCTCGGGCTCCCCGCTTTGCCCTTCTGGGGCTCTCCTCTCTCTGCGCTCCCGCTCAGGGAAGCCGCGCCTCTCCCGGGGCTCCCCAAAACCGCTGTCCCCCCGCCGATCCCGCCGCTCCCGCGCGCTCCCCACGTGGCCCCGGCAGAGCTCGCAGGGCCCGGCCCGGGAAGCCCAACCCCCACCGCGGGGGGACCCGCATCCCCCGCCCCCGCCGGGGCTCTGCCCGCACCCACCGGGACCCCCAAAAACACCTCCCGGGGACCCCCCGATGTCCCCCCGAGGGCCATCTGCACCTCTGGAGCCCAACAAGATCCAAACATCCCCCATAAAATCCCCAAACCCAGGGACCCCCCCCGGGAAACTCGGGGGTGCTCCCCCTCCCCGGGCACCTGCGGGATGGGGGGCGATGGTCCCGGTGGGGCTGTGACTTCAGGCAGCTCCGGACTCGTGGTCGAATCTCTCCCTTGTCTCTCCTCCTGCTTCTGCTGCCGCTCCGCCTCTTCCTCCCTCCCTCCTCCTCCTGCCCCGTTCTGAACCCCGAACTGGGAGGGGATGGGTCAAGGGAAGGGCGGGATCTGTGAGGGAAAGGGGCGGGGTCAAAGCGCTACTCGGTCCTAAATTGATCCGGTTTGGTCTAAAATCACCCAGATGAGCCTGAAATGCCACCTAAATCTTTTGAAATCACTGCAAAGGATCTAAAATCCCCCATAAACCCACCAGATTCGGCCTAAAATCAGCAAAAGGAGCCGAAAATCCCCGGGGACCCCAGCCGAGAGCTGCATTCGAACCGGGACCGAGACCGAGACCAAAGCCGGGCCCAGAACCGGGTCTGGGACCGGGACTGAGACCAGCACCGATACAGGGACTGGGACCGGGATCGCTCCAGGTCCGGTGCGTTTGGTCCGGGCAGGTTTGCCCGTCCCTCGGAGCGGGACTGGGATGGACTGGGATGGACTGGGAGCGACTGGGACAGACTAGGATGGACTGGGAAAGACTGGGATGGACTGGGAGCGACTGGGAGGGACTGGGATGGACTGGGAGCGACTGGGAGGGACTGGGATGGACTGGGAGGGACTGGGATGGACTGAGATGGACTGGGAAGGACTGGGATGGACTGGGAGCGACTGGGCAGGCCCAGTTCGTTCTAAACCTTTCTCAGTTACATTTAAACAACGCCTCAGTGGATCCCTAATCGCCCGTTTCCCCTCTACCCCCCCCGCCAAGTCAATCCTAAAACTCCCCATCCCATCCTAACCCCCACCAGTCGATTCTAACCTCCCCAAATCACTCTCAAATTTCCCCCAGTCGATCCTAAATCCTCCCCAGGACACCCCCAAACCCCCCAGGACATGCCAAGTTCCCCCCCGGACACCCCAAACACCCCCAGGACTCCCCAAATTCCCCTCAGGACTCCCCCAAACCCCTCCAGGACACCCAAATTCCCCTCAGGACACCCCCAATCACCGGCAGGACTCCCCAAAACCCCTCCAAGACACCTCCAAATGCCCCAGGCCGGTTTTGGGGTGCAGCAGGTGCTTTATTACATTTGTACAACGGCGGCGCTGGGGCCCCGGAATCTTTATGGCTTGTGCTGGGGGAAAGGGGGACCGGGACCCCAAAATTTGGGCTCAGGGGGGCCAGAACCCCAAATTTGGGGTTTGAGGGAAAGGGGCTGAACCCCAAAATTGAGGTTTTAGGGGGGGCAGGACCCCAAAACCAGGGCTTGGGACCCCAAATCGGTGTTTGGGAAGGACTGGGACCCCAAAACTGGAGCTCAGAGGGGGTCAGGACCCCACAATTGGGGTTTTGGGGGGGGCAGGACCCCAAATTTCAGATTCAGAACCCCAAAACTGGAGCTCAGTGGGGGCCAGGACCCCACAATTGGGGTTTTGGGGGGCCAGGACCCCAAATTTAGGGTTCAGGATCCCAAAGCCAGGGTTTGGGAAGGATTAGGACCCCAAATCCGGGAATCAGGACCCCAAACCCAGAACTCAGGACCTCAAAATCGGGGTCTAGTAGGGACTGGGACCCCACAATTGGGATTTTGGGGAAGGCAGGACGCCAAATTTAGGGTTTGGGAACCCAAAATTGGGTTTTGGAAAGGACCAGGACCCCAACCCAGGGCTCAGGACCCCAAACCCAGAGCTCAGGACCCCAAAACTGGGAGGCTGGGACCCCAAATCCAGGGTTTGGGAAGGACCAGCACCCCACAATTGGAGTTTTGGGAGGCTTGTGACTCCAAATTTGGGGTTTTGGGGGCATCACTTCCATCGGGGCTGGTCGGGGCTGCGCCGCGGGAGCCCCTCGTCGGTGGAGGAGGTGGTGAGGAGGCCCTGCTGCCACCGGGCCAGCTCAGCGTGTTGGTTGGAGATGATGGGGATGGAGTCGGAGATGATGGAGACGGTGATGGAGGTGATGGAGATGGAGACAGGGATGGAGTTGATGATGGAGATGAAGATGAAGACGAAGATGGAGATGAAGATGACAAGGGCAAAGCCAGCAATGGAAAAAGCAACAGAGATGGAAACGGGATCAAGGTCAGACGAGGAGATTCTGCTGAGCCCACAGCTGCCCCCATCCCCGGTGACACCCCCGGCACCGCCGTACCGTGGTGAGGCGCCGCAGGGAGCTGAACCTCTCCTCCCAAGCAGCGGCGCTGTGCGCGACCCCTCAGGCCCCACCCAGAGCTGATTTTCAATAAAGGCCTTGAAAAAGGAGCTGGTCTCCTGGCCCATTCACTACAGAGACCAAGACTGGGAACAGAACGGACACCAGAACTGAGACCAGCACCGCTCCAGAACTGGAACTGAGACTGGGACAGAGACTGAGACTGGAACCAGTCTCAGAATTGGCACTGGGACCAAGACTGAGACCAGCACCGACACTGGGACAGGCACCAGGAGAGCTCCAGGACCGCTCTGGGACTGGGACCAGCACCAGGAGAACTCCGGGACTGAGACTGAGAGCAGCACCAGAACCAGCACCAAGACTGGCACCAGTACAAAAACCCAAACTGGCACCACTCCAGCACCAGAACCGAGACCGAGATTGGCACTGGGAGCACTCTGAGACAAACACCAGCACCGGTACCAGCGCTGGATCTGGGACTGCTCTTAAACCCAGACCAAGACCGACATTGAGTCCAAGACTTAAAATAGAACTGGCACTGTCACCGAGACTGGCGTCACTATCGGACCCAGACTGAGACCAGCACTGTGGAAGCTGAGACAGAGAGTGCTGTGGATTTAATTGGCATTTGCAGTTTGATAACCAGGACGCCCTGGCAAGAACAAACAGAGCTTTGACGATTACAGGAAGATTGGATCGAGGCTGGTGACAGGAAAGAATATTGAACTAAATAAGGAGAAACGTAAAGTTTGTCTGGGTGATGTTTAACACAATGAACGTAGTAAAAATGACTGCCTTCCTAAAAATGCTCTATAAGCAAATGTAGCCCAAAAAAACTTTGGATTCTGATCAAGAGTTAGTAGTCCCTGTCTCTCAATCGTTGATAAAATTCATGGGACCAGCACCGAGACCAGCACCAGAACCAGGATGGAGATCACAACTGGGACCAGAACCAACAGCAGAACCGAGAGTGACACCTCTTCAAGTCGGGAACTGGGACTCGGAGACTGAGACCGAAACCATCCCCAGAACTGGCACTGGGACCAAGACTGAGACCATGACGGACACTGGGACCAGCACTGGGAGCGCTCCAGGACTGCTCTGGAACCGGGACCAGCAATGGCACCGGGAGACCTCCTGAATTAAGACTGAGAGCGGCACTGGCAGCAGAACTGGAACTGGCACTGTTTCAGGACCAGGCCTGAGGCTGACATTGGCACTGGGAGCACACTGGGATCAACAGTGGCATCAGCACCACCACTGGTGCTTAAACCATTCCAAAACCAAGACGGAGACTAAAACCAGAACCAGCATTGGCACCAAGACTGGTACCAGTATATGACCACGACTGAGACCAAGGCCAGGGTGGCTCTGGGATCGAGATTCAGACCAGGACAGGAATCAGAACCAGGAGCACTCCAGGACTGCTCCAAATTGAGACTGAGACCAGGACCAGGATGGGGACCAACACCAGGAGCGCTCTGGGACCTCCTTGTTCACTGCAGGGAGTTTTGGCTGTGCCCCCACACGGGACTGGGAGGGAACCCTGGGTGGGGAGGGACCGCCTCGGTTCGCATCATTCTGGTGCAGTCATCCCGGTCCATATGGTCCCAGTTTGTACAATCCCAGTCCATGTGGTCCCAGTTTGTACAATCCCCGTCTGCATGGCCCTGATCCATCTGGTCCCAGTCTGTGCAGTCCCAGTCTGGAGGATCCCAGTCCATGTCATTCCAGCCCCCATGATCCCAGTCTGCATGGTCCTGCATGGCTCACACCGCCAGGCTCTGGAATTCCAGTTCCCAGGCAGTTGTTCCTGCCCATCCTAGTTTTGGTTCTGCAATTTGAGATTTCCCAGCCAAGGCACCCATTTATGTCACAGCTTTAGCATCCCGATTCTGTTCCCAATCCTATTCCCAATCCCTATCTCATTCCCGTTTTTATTCTCAATCTTCTTCCCATTCCCCTTCCTGATGCCGTTCCCAGTCCTGTTCCTGGTCCTGATCCCAATCTCATTTCTATTCCCATTCCAATCCTGATCCCATTCCTGTTCCCAATCCCTATCTCATGCCCAATCCCTATCTCATTCCCATTCCCAATCCTGTTCCTGTTCCCATTCCCAATCTCATTTCTATTTCTGGTTGCGATCTCATTCCCAGTCTTGATCCCTTTCCCAATTCCAATCCCTTTCACATTCCCAATCCCTGTTCGCATTCCCAATCTTGATCCTGTTCCCATTCCCATTCCCAATATCGTTCCCGTTTCTGATCCCGATCTCATTTGCAATCTCGATCCCTTTCCCGATCCTGATCCTGGTTCCCATTCCCAATCCCAATTTCATTCCCAATCCTGATCCCGTTCCCAATCGTGTCCCCAATCCCATTCCCATTCCCAATCCCGATCCTGTTCCCAATTCCGATCCTGCTGCTGTTTTCACGGAATCATTTTTAATCTCAACCTTTACCCCAAACCTGGGAGAGTCAAAACTCCCCAAATCCTGAGGTCAAACACCCCCAAAACCCAAATTTGAGATCAAAACCCCCAATCCTCAAACATTGGGATTTGAAATATTTGGGGTGTCCCACCCCTCTGATCCCAAAATTTGAGGTTAAAGCCTCCTGATCCCCAAAGTCTGGAGTCCAAACTCCCCAAAACCCAAACCCTGGGGTTTCAATACCCCCAAATCTCAAATTTTAGGATCGCCCCCTTTATTTCCAAACTCTGGGGTCAAATTCCCCAAATCCGCATAATTTGGTGTCAAACCCCCCCAAATCCCAAACTTTGGGACCAACACCCCCAAACCCCAAATCCTGAGGTGTAAAACACCCTTGACCCCACATTTTAGGATCAAACCCCTCAGACTCCAAACCTTGAGGTGCCAAACCCCCCAATTCCCAAACTCTGGGGTTTGAAATATTTGGGGTGTCCAAAACCCCCGATCCCAAAATTCTGGGGTCAAACCCTCTGATCCCAAACCCTGGCGTGTCAACCACCCCCACCCCCCACCCCAAACTTTAGGATCAAACCTCCCATATCCCCAGACTTTGGGGTCAAACCCACGTGACCCCAAACTCCCCTCCAAAACCACTCCACCCTGGGGGGCACAGCAGGGGTCATTTGGGGTTTATTTGGGGCTGGTTTGGGATTGATTTGGGGTTGATTTGGGATTGATCTGGGGTGGGGGCAGGTCAAGGTGCAATGTCTGCAGAGACACCCTGGGTACAATGCTGGGGGTGGGAAAAACCCAAAAAACCCCAGGGGAAACCCAAAAACACCTGGGGAACCCTAAAAAGGGGATTTGGGATTGGTTTGCGATTTAATTGATTTTGATCTGGGATTTATTTGGGGTGGGGGCAGCGCCAGGTGCAACGTCAGCAGAGAGACGCTGGGTACAATGATGGGAAAAACCCCAAAAACCCCTGGGGAACCGTAAAAGTGAATTTGCAGTGGGAAAAGGAAATTTTGGGGTAAAAGGGGAAGAAATTGGGATATAAAAATGAGATTTTGGGATGGAAAAGGAGATTTGGGGGAGGAAAAAAGGGTTTAGAGTGGGGATTGAGGATTTGAGGTCAGGATTTTGGATGGGAAAAGAGGATTTGGGATTGAAAAAGGAGATTTTGGGTAGGAAAAGAGGATTTGGGATGCTCAAAGGATTTGGGGTGGGAAAAAGAGGATTTGAGCTGGGAAAAGGAGAATTTGTGGTCTGAAAAGGACATTTGGAATGCACAACGAAGGATTTTGGGGTTGGAAAAACAGGATTTGGGTTTAAAAAAATATTTGGGATAAAAAAAAGGAGGATTTGGTCCGAGCTGAACTTACCTGGGGGAGTGGGGGCAGCTGGGAGGTTTGGGGTCAGGGTCAGAACCATTTCTGGGGCAGTTTTCTGGGATTTTTGCTGTTTGGGCCTGGGTTTGAGCAATTTTGGAATATTTGGGGGCAGCTTTGAGGAATTTTGGGGTGGTTTGGAGGGATTTTAGGGTGTTTCTATGGGATTTTGGGGTGTTTCTAGTTGATTTTGGGACAGCCTGAAGGGACTCAGGGTGTTTTGGGGCAGTTTTGAGGTATTGATGGGCGGTTTTGAGGCGTTTTTCTAGAATTCTGGGGTATTCCAGGCCCATTTTTTCGGGTTTGGGGTGTTTCAGGTGGGTTTGGGTCACTTTTTGGCAAAGGAGATCTTCATGGCGTTGCTCTGGGATTTTGGGGTGTTTTGGGGTACTCAGGGGCAGTTTTGAGGCGTGTCTCAGGGATTTTGGGGCGTTGCTCTGGGATTTGGGGTGTTTTGGGGCAGTTTTGCCAAAGCCTCCCCAAATGCACCTCAGACCCCTCAATTCCCCTCAGACCCCCCAAATCGCCCCAAATCCATTCGGGACCCACTTCACACCCCTCACTTCCCCTCAGACCCCCCAACTTCCCCATGTCCCCCGGCTCCACCTCAGATACCCCAATTCCCCCAAAGCTTCCCCAGACCCCTCAGTTCCCCTCAGAGACCCCCAAAGCACCTCATTTCCCCGGCCCCACCTCGGACCCCTCAATTCCCACAGAGCCCCCACATCCATTCCAGACCCCACCTCAGACCCTCAATTCCCTCAGATTCCCCCAAATCCCCCCATTTCCCCCCGGCCCTACCTCAGGTTCCTACACAGCCGATCTCCCGTCACGCTCTGTCCGCCACGCGCGCGGGCCCCTCCCAGCCAATAGCGGCGCGCCTCTCCCCGAGCCAACCAATCAGCGCGCGGCTCCCCTCAGCAACACCCGCCTCCCGCGCGCGCGGGTTCCTGGGGAGGTCCCAGGGTTGGTTTGGGGTTCCTGGGGGGTCCCAGCCCCACCCTGACCGGGCTCTGGGGGGTTTTGGGAGGGGATCCCCCTCAGTTTGGGGGTCTCCCACGGTGCCCCCTCCCAAAAAGTCTCGAGGGTCCCTGGAAGTGGCTCCTGTTCCACCGGCCCGTGCCCCCTGATCCAGGACGGGCCCCAGTGAGTCTGGGGGCTTCGGGGGCTGGGGGTGGTTTGGGGGTTCTGGAGGGGTTTTGGGGAGTCTGGGGGATCTGGGGGCTCTGCAGAAACCCTAAAAACCCCCAAACCTTCTGAAATCCCCTAAATCCCCCAAATCCTCCCAAATCTCCCCCAAAATCTCCCCAAATTCCCCCAAAACCCCCAAAGATCTCCCAAAATCCCTTAAAATCCCCTGAAAACACCAAAATCTCCCCTAAATTGCCCCAAAACCCCCTAAAATCCCTCCAACCCCCTCAAAGCTCCCCAAAATCTCTCCCAAATCCCCCTTGAAATCCCCCAAAATCCCCCAAATCCTCCCCAAAATCTCCCCAAAATCCCCCAAAATCCACCCCAAAATCCATCAAAATCCCCTGAAACCCCCAAAATCTCTCCAAAATCACCCCAAAATCCTCCCAAAACCTCCCCAAATCCTCCCCAATCCCCCAAAATCTCCTAAAAATCCCCCAAAATCCCCTGATATCCCTAAAATCCCTCAAATTTCCCCAAGTCTCCCAAAATCTCCCAAAATCCCTCCACAATTTCCCTGAAATCCCCCAAATCCGCCCAAATCCCCCCAAAATCCCCTGAAATCCCTCCTGTGGGAGCCCAGGGTGTTCCCCTGGCCTCCCTGGGGGTCTCAAAACCCCCCTGGCGAGGGTCTCAAAGAGCCCTGAGTGAGACCCAGGTGTCTCAGGCGCTGAATTCAAACCCCTGGGGGAAATTACCCACACAGAGGGAATGGAAACAAGCCACCAAAATCAGTCAAGTGTAAATGAGACTGTTAGAACGTAGATAAATAGACTTTTGGGGATGTTTGTGATAAGGGACACGTGGCCAAGATGGAGAATTTGGGGTGTGGATACCTCTTCCTCCTCCTTCTCCGTGCCATCCGTGCTGGGTGACATGCTGGCACTGTCAGGTTGGATGGGGACACGGCTGGGCAGTTTAACACAGTTGGATTGCATTGGAAAGTTGTTACAAACATCCAGCACGGAATGCAGACTGTAGAAGATCAGCCCTGCCCTCAGCAGGCAGATTCCATCCTGGGTGCCCGGCTGGACAGACGCTGTGAGCCGGGCAGAGAGTTCCTGAGACAAGGAACAATCAACAATCCTTGGAGCCTCTGAAACCGTCTGCTGCAATCTCTCATCGGCGCCTGGGGGAAAACCAGGATTTGAACCACTGCATGTCCTCCTGAGGGGATCCCGGGGCTAAGGAGACACCTCGGGCAGCGACACCTCCAAATTCCCCAAAATCCCCCTAAAACCCCCAACATCCCCCAAATCCACCCAGGAATTCCCTGAAATCTCGGAATCCCCCCAAAATTCTCCCCAAAATTCCCCAAACCCCCAAAATCCCCCAAATCCTCCCAAAATCCCCCTGAAATCTCCTAAAATTCCCCAAAATTCCCCAAATCCTCCCAAAATCCCCCTGAAATCTCCTAAAATTCCCCAAAAATCCCCCAAACCTCTGAAATCCCCTACATGTCCCCCAAACCCCCTCCAAAATCCCCCAAACTCCCCCAAAACCTACTGAAAACCACAAAATCTCCCCAAAATTACCCCAAAACTTCCCCAAAACCCCCAAAATTCCCCCTGAAGTCTTCTAAGAATTCCCCAAAATGGCCCCAAAAATCCCCCAAATGCCTCCAGAAATTCCCTGAAATCCCTGAAACCGCTCCCCCCGAAATCCCCCAAAATCTCCCAAAATCACCAAAATCCCTCCAAGAATTCCCTGAAATCCCCCAAATCTGCCCCAAAACCCCCAAACCTCCCCAAAATCCCCCACCCCCAGGTGTGGGCTGGTGGCCCTGGCCATGGCCGGGGCTCTGCTGGGACCCCCCGGCCCCAATTGGGTCTGGGGGCTCTGCTGGACACGGCGCGGGCCAGGGGCTGCAGCCCCACGGGGAGATGTGCTCAGGGGGGTTGGGGGTTTGGGGGGATTTTGGGGGATTTTGGGGAGATTTGGGGAATTTTAGAGAATTTGGGGTTTTCAGGAGATCTTGGGGGATTTTGGGGGGGATTTGGGGGATTTCAGGGAATTTTGGGGGATTTTGGGGGATTTTGGAAAATTTGGGGAGATTTTGAGGGGGTTTTGGGGAGAATTTTGGGGTGTCCCAAGGGGATTTGGGGTGTCTGGGGGATTTTGGGAGGTTAGGAGATTTTGAAGGATTTGGGGGATTTTGAGGATTTTGGGGATTTGGGGGTTAGGAAAATTTTGGGGATTTTGACGGGGTTTTAGGGAGAATTTGTGGATTTTGGCGTGTCCAAGGGGATTTTTGGAGAGTTTTGGGGGGATTTGGGGTGTCTGGGGTGGATTTTGGGGTGTGAGGGGATTTTGAGGGCGTTTTAGGAAAATTTTGGGGGATTTTGAGGAGGTTTGGGGGAGAATTTGGGGGTTTTGGGGTGTTCTGGGGGATTTTGGGGAGTTTTGGGGGATTTCGGGGGATTTGGGGATTTTGGGAGATTTCAGGGGGATTTGGGGAGGATTTTGGGAGGATTTTGGGGGATTTCAGGAATTCTTGGGTGGATTTTGGTGATTTTGGAGAGATTTTAGGGAAGATTTGGGGGCATTTTGGGGAATTTGGGGGATTTCAAGGGGGATTTCAAGGGGGATTTTGAGGGGGTTGGAGGGATTTTGGGGGTTTTGGGGCAATTTAGGGAGATTTTGGGGTTTTCAGGGGATTTTGAGGGATTTTGGGAGATCTTTGGGGGTTTTGGGGGAATTTGGGGAGATTTGGGGGGATTTGGGGAGATTTGGGAGGATTTGGGGGATTTAGGGGATTTCAGGGGGTTTTGGGGGATTTTAGGGTTTCTGCAGAGCCCCCCAGATCCCCTACCCCCAAACCCCTCCAGAACCCCCAAACCCCCCAGCCCCCCCGAAGCCCCCAGACTCACTGGGGCCCGTCCTGGATCAGGGGGGCACGGGCCGGTGGAACAGGAGCCACTTCCAGGGACCCTCGAGACTTTTTGGGGAGGGGGCACCGTGGGAGACCCTCCCAAACTGAGGGGGGATCCCCCTCCCCCCAAAACCCCCCAGAGCCCGGTCAGGGTGGGGCTGGGACCCCCCAGGAACCCCAAACCAACCCTGGGACCTCCCCAGGAACCCGCGCGCGCGGGAGGCGGGTGTTGCTGAGGGGAGCCGCGCGCTGATTGGTTGGCTCGGGGAGAGGCGCGCCGCTATTGGCTGGGAGGGGCCCGCGCGCGTGGCGGACAGAGCGTGACGGGAGATCGGCTGTGTAGGAACCTGAGGTAGGGCCGGGGGGAAATGGGGGATTTGGGGGAATCTGAGGGGAATTGAGGAGTCTGAGGTGCTTTTGGGGAGGCTTTGGGGGCGAAATGGGGGGATTTAGGGGGTCTGAGGGAATTGAGGGGTCCGAGGTGGGGCCGGGGGAAATGAGGTGCTTTGGGGGTCTCTGAGGGGAACTGAGGGGTCTGGGGAAGCTTTGGGGGGAATTGGGGTATCTGAGGTGGGGCCGGGGGCACATGGGGGAAGTTGGGGGGTCTGAGGGGAAGTGAGGGGTGTGAAGTGGGTCCCGAATGGATTTGGGGCGATTTGGGGGGTCTGAGGGGAATTGAGGGGTCTGAGGTGCGTTTGGGGAGGCTTTGGCAAAACTGCCCCGAAACACCCCAAATCCCAGAGCAACGCCCCAAAATCCCTGAGACACGCCTCAAAACTGCCCCTGAGTACCCCAAAACACCCCAAAATCCCAGAGCAACGCCATGAAGATCTCCTTCGCCAAAAAGTGACCCAAACCCACCTGAAACACCCCCAAACCCGAAAAAAATGGGCCTGGAATACCCCAAAATTCCAGAGAAATGCCTCAAAACCGCCCCTCAATACCCCAAAACTGCCCCAAAACATCCCAAGTCCCTTCAGGCTGCCCCAAAATCAAGTAGAAACACCCCAAATTCCCATGGAAACATCCTAAAATCCCTCCAAACCACCCCAAAATGCCTCAAAGCTGCCCCCAAATATTCCAAAATTGCTCAAAACCTGCCCCAGACACCAAAAATCCCTAAAAACTGCCTTAGAAATGGTCCTAACCCTGCCCTAAACCTCCCACCTGCCCCCTTTCCCCCAGGTAAGTTCAGCTCGGACCAAATCCTCCTTTCTTTATTCCAAATCTGTTTTTTAAACCCAAATCCTCTTTTTTCCGACCCCAAAATCCTTGTTTGTGCACCCCAGATGTCCTTTTCAGACCCCAAATTCTCCTTTTCCCAGCTCAAATTCTCCTTTTCACACCCTAAATCTTTTCAGCATCCAAAATCCCATTTTCCCACCTCAAAATCTTTTTTTCCCACCCCGAATCTACTTTTGCAATCCCAAATCCTTTCCTGTCCACTCCAAATCCCCTTTTCCCACGCAAAATCTCTTTTTTCAATCCCAAATCCCCCTTTCCCACCGAAATCCTGACCTCAAATCCTCAATCCCTACTCTAAACCCTTTTTTCCTCCCCCAAATCTCCTTTTCCATCCCAAAATCTCATTTTTATATCCCAATTTCTTCCCCTTTTACCCCAAAATCTCCTTTTCCCACCGCAAATTGACTTTTAGGGTTCTCCAGGGGTTTTTGGGGTTTTTCCCACCCTCAGCACTGTACCCAGGGTCTCTCTGCAGACATTGCATCTGGACCTGACCCCACTGCAAATAAATCCCAAATCAACCCCAAATCATCCCCAAATCAACCCCACATAACCCCTGCTGTGCCCCCCAGGGTGGAGTGGTTTTGGAGGAGAGTTTGGGGCCTGGTGGGTTTGATCCCAAAGTTTGGGGATGGGGGAGGTTTGATCCTAAAGTTTGGGGGGGTTGACACGCCCGGGTTTGGGATCAGGGGGTTTGAACCCAGAATTTTGGGATCGGGGGTTGGATACCCCAAATATTTCAAACCCCAGAGTTGGGGAACTGGGGGGTTTGACACCTCAAGGTTTGGAGTCTGAGGGGGTTTGATCCTAAAATTTAGGGTCAAGGGTGTTTTACACCTCAGGATTTGGGGTTTGGGGTGTTGGTCCCAAAGTTTGGGATTTAGGGGGTTGGACACCAAATTATGGGGATTTGGGGGTTTAACCCCAGAGTTTTAGAACTGAGGTGCGGTTGGCGATCCTCAAATTTGAGATTTGGGGAATTGACACCCCAGGGTTTGGGTTTTGGGAGTTTTGACCCCAGAATTTGGGGATCAGGGGGCTTTAACCCCAAATTTTGGGATGAGAGGGGTTGGACACCCCAAATATTTCAAACCCCAATGTTTGGGGATTGGGGGTTTTGATCCCAAATTTGGGGTTTGGGGGTTTTGACCCCAGGATTTGGGGGGTTTTGATCCCCCAGGTTTGGGGTAGAGGTTGAGATCAAAATGATTCCCTGAAAACAGCGGCAGAATGGGGATTGGGAACAGGATCAGGATTGGGAATGAAATAGGGATTGGGAATGGGAATGGGATTGGGATTGGGGACAGGATGGGGAACAGGATCGGGATTGGGAATGAAATAGGGATTGGGAATGGGAACGGATCAGGATTGGGAAAGGGATCGAGATGGCAAATGAGATTGGGATCAGAAACAGGGATGAGATTGGGAATGGGAATGGGAAGGGAACAGGTTTGGGTTTGGGAACAGGTTAGGGATTGGGAATAGGAACGAGACTGGGAATGAGGGATCAGAAACGGGAATGAGATCAGGATTGAGAATGGGATAAGGATTGGGATTAGGGATTGGGAACAGGATTGGGAATGGGAATGGGATTGGAACTGGGAAAGGCAATGGGATCAGGATTGGGAATGGAAACAGGATCAGGAATGGGAACAGGCTTGGGAATGGGAATGAAAGAGGGATTGGGAAAGGGATTGGGAATGAGATCGGAATCAGAAATGGGAACGAGATTGGGAATGGGAACAGGAACAGGATTGGGAATGGGAATGAGGTAGGAATTGGGCACGAGATACGGATTGGGAACAGGAATGGGATCAGGATTAGAATGGGAATAGGAATGAGATTGGGATCAGGACCAGGAACAGGACTGGGAACGGCATCAGGAAGGGGAACGGGAAGAAGATTGAGAATAAAAACGGGAATGAGATAGGGATTGGGAATAGGATAGGGAACAGGATCAAGATGCAAAAGCTGTGACATAAATGGGTGCCTTGGCTGGGAAATCTCAAATTGGAGAACCAAAACTAGGATGGGCAGGAACAACTTTTCCATACTGGGAACTGGAATTCCAGTTCCTGGCAGTGTGAGCCATGCAGGATGATGCAGACTGGGATCATGGGGGCAGGGATGACATGGACTGGGATCCTCCAGACTGGGACTGCACAGACTGGGACCAGATGGATCAGGGCCATGCAGACCGGGATTGTACAAACTGGGATCCCATGGACTGGGATTGTACAAACTGTGATCATATGGACCGGGATGGCTCTACCAGAACGATGTGAACTGAGACGGTCCCGCCCTCCCAGGGGTCACTCCCAGTCCTGCCCAGTCCCGTGTGGGGCATAGCCAAAACTCCCTGCAGTGAACAAGGAGGGAGGGAGGAAGAGGTGGAGCGGCAGCAGAAGCAGGAGAGAACAAGGAACAATTCGAGTGCCAGCCCGGAGCTGCCTGAACTCGCAGCCCCCGGGACCATCGCCCCCCATCCCACAGGTGCCCGGGGAGGGGGAGCTTGCCACAAATATCCCGGGGGAGTCCCTGGCTTAGGGGATTTTTGGGGGGATGTTTGGATGTTGCCGGGCTCCAGAGGCGCAGATGGCCCTCGGGGGGACATCGGGGGTCTCCGGGAGGTGTTTTTGGGGGTCCTGGTGGGTGCAGGCAGAGCCCCGGCGGGGGGCGGGGGGATGCGGGTCCCCCCGTGGTGGGGGTTGGGCTTCCCGGGCCGGGCCCTGCGAGCTCTGCCGGGGCCACGTGGGGAGCGCGCGGGATCGGCGGGGGACAGCGGTTTTGGGGAGCCCTGGAAAGGCGCAGCTTCCCTGAGCGGGAGCGCAGAGATAGGAGAGCCCCAGAAGGGCAAACGGGGAGCCCGAGTGGGGGGTCCTCCTGGAATTGCCGGGACCCTGGCGGGGGTGCTGGGGCTGGAGGGGCGGCACAGCAGGGAAAGGGCTTCGGGGCTCCCAGTGCCGCCAGTGGCTGCTCCCAGCATGAGCCCAGTTGCTCCCCACGTGTGCTTCCAGGTTCCTCGGCACTCCCAGCATGAGCCCGGTCACTCCCAGCCATTCCCTATTATGATGGAATTTGTTCCAGCACGGTCCCAGTTGCTCCTAGTTCCTCCCAAGCAACTGAAACTGAGACAAAAACTAAAAACCTCCAACAGCAATTTTAAATTTAGAGAGTCAAGGCGTTACTTTATTATCTGGGCAGGATGTTGTGGCCAGGATGTAGCACAGAAATCTTCTCATCCACACATACCCGTGTGTGCAGAGAGAATCGTTCCATGACCCTCCATTTTTAGTAAATTTTTAGTTCTTTTATACAGTCATAGAAATTAATTGGTTCAGTGTTCATTGGTTTTAAGTTGCAAACACTCAATTCCTAATATTTGGTCTTTTTTTGGATCCGGGTTCCTTTCCTTCTGATGTTAATTAGATCTTCATTCCCCGATTTTATCAGTCTTTTCAGAGGAGATGTCTGCAGCTGTGCCAGAGGCTGAGTCTTGGGTGGATGTTCCTGGGTGGCCACTGATGTTCTGTTAATGGCCGCTGATGGCCCTTGAGCATTCCAGCTGCTGCCAGTGTGTTGATGTGCTGAGATCATCTGACCCCACCTGGTGCAGCAGTGCCCTGCAAAGAAAATTAAAAGTTTTTTAGGGAAAAGGCAAACAAAATATCTTGAGTAAAATTACAGAGAATTTTTTAAACGGATACGTTTTCCAAAACAACTTTGGTCTAGTGTGTTCCCAGTTCTCCCAGCTGCCCCTAGCACGGTCCCAGTCACTCCCAGTACTATCCCAGTATGAGTCCAGTCTTTGCCAGCAGTTGCTTCAGCATGGTCCCAGTTTTCCCCCCAGCACAATCCCAGTCTCTCCCAGTTACCCCCAGTCACCACCTTTATGGTCTCAGAAACTCCCAGTATATCCCAGTTGCCCTGAACAATCTCATAGTCATTCCCAGGAATTCCCAGTTACATCAGCGTGGTTCACTTGCCCCCAGTTTTATCTCCGTTGCTGCTGGAATAGTCCCAGTGCCTCTCAGCATGGTTTGTTTATTTTTTTCTAGTGAAGGGGAATGTTTGGAGATTGCAGAACTCCAAAGGAGAGCAGAAAATGCCCCTTGGGGGCAAACTGGGAGGTCCCGGTGGCGGCTACTGGCAGAGGCAGCCTGGAGGAGCAGAGCCCTGTGTCCCCCAGGAGCCCAAAGTGGGGAGCCCAGAGAGGGGGGAGCGCCGCCATTGGCTGGACCATCAACAGCCTGGAGAGGGGCAGGGGGGACTCCTTGGACCCCACAGCACCCCAAAGCAGAGAATATGGGGAGAAGGGACCCTAAAATCCCCCGGCATCCCTAAATGGGGAAAGGGAAGAGGAAGGAGCTTTTTGGATTGCTGGGACTCCCAGCAGCCTGAGGAGGGTGGGGACCAAGTAGATGGGGGACCCCCAATAGAAGCGTGACCCCCAGCAGCTGGGACAGGGGGGAACGCCCGAACACCAACAGGGAGGGACCATTGCCAGGAACTCCTGGGAGGCAATTTCTGGGCTGAGTGTTGGTGTTTAGGAGGTTTTGATGGACCCCAGTTGCCTGGGGACTTCTAGAGATGGACTTGGGCAGGAGGAACCCCCAACACAACGCGCTCATCCCTTGTTTTTCCACAAACCAGGATTTCCCATTGCCAAGCCTTGGCCCGATGGAGGAGGAGGAGGCTGTGAGGAAGAGGAAGATGGCCCAGGAGCCCCAGGCAGGTGAGGAGAAAGTCAGTGCCTTTTTCCCCTCTGTCCTGCTCCATCTCCCAGCCCAGCACGGCCCCGGCTGCAGGACACCCCGCTGGCGACACCGACCTGCTGGGAATGCGCTGGGGGGATCTCCTTCCCCTTCCCTCTGGCACGGAGGCAAATCCCATCCTCTCCTTGTCCTTTCCTCACCCAGACAAGGAGCTGAGCACGGAGAGCAGGGAGGACAAATCCCTGCAGCAGAACCTGGTGGAAGAGGCCGTTTGCAGCGGCTCCACGGCGCAGGAATCCAACGGGGAGGAAAAGCCGCGGAGATCCCGCACCAGGAGGGGCTGCAAACGCAGATCGCGGGGATCTGAGGAGGAAAGACCCAGCCTGGGCCGGGCAGGCGGCCGGAGATGGAGCCAGAGCTCGGACCTGGTGGTCCATGAGCAGCTTCGTGATGGGGAGAAGCCCCACAAGTGCTCGGAATGTGGGATGAGTTTCAGATGGAGGTACCTCCTGATCCACCACCAGAGGATCCACACTGGGGAGAGGCCCTATGAGTGTGGGGAGTGTGGGAAGAGGTTTCACACCAGCAGCAATCTCCTCAAGCACCAGCGCACGCACACAGACGAGAAGCCCTTCTGCTGCCCCGACTGTGGGAAGGGCTTCAGGCAGAACTCCACCCTCATCTCCCACCAGTGCATCCACACCGGGGAAAAGCCCCACGAGTGTGAGGAGTGTGGGAAGAAGTTCAGCCGCAGCTCCAGCCTAATTAGGCACCAGAGGATCCACACTGGGGAGAGGCCCTACAGGTGTGAGGAGTGTGGGAAGAGCTTCAGGCAGCAGAAGGATTTCATCTGCCACCAAAGGATCCACACTGGGGAAAGGCCATACAAGTGTGGGGACTGTGGGAAGGGCTTCAGGCACCGTTCCAGCCTAATCCTTCACCAAAGTATCCACACTGGGGAGAGGCCCTACGAGTGTTCTAAGTGTGGGAAGATGTTTCCCATCAGCTCCAAACTCCTTGAGCACTACCAGACACACACAGAGGAGAGGCCCTACGAGTGTTCTCACTGCGGGAAGGGCTTCAGGAAAAACTCCAACCTCATTCGCCACCAGCGCATCCACACTGGGGAGAGGCCCTACGATTGTGAGGAGTGTGGGAAGAGGTTTCAGACCAGAGACAATCTCCTCCAGCACCAGCGCACGCACACAGATGACAAGCCCTTCAGCTGCCCTGACTGTGGGAAGGGATTCAGGGAAAATGGAGCCCTCACCAAACACCGGCGCATCCACACCAGGGGAAAAGCCCCACAAGTGTGAGGAGTGTGGGAAGAGCTTCAGCCAGAGCTCCCACCTGATCCGGCACCAGAGAATCCACACAGGGGAAATGCCCTACGAATGTTCTAAGTGTGGCAAAAGGTTTCCCACCAGCTCTGGTCTCGTCAAGCACTACCAGACACATATGGAAGAGAGGCCCTACAAGTGTCCTGACTGCAGGAAGGGCTTCAGGCAAAACTCCAACTTCATCTGCCACCAGCGGATCCACACTGGGGAAAAGCCCCACGCGTGTGAGGAGTGTGGGATGGGATGCAGGTAGCGCACCCAATTGGTCTGCCACCAGTACATCCACACTGGGGAAAGGCCATACACATGTGGGGACTGTGGGAAGGGCTTCAGACAGCGTTGCAGACTCATCTAACACCAAAGGATCCACACTGGTGAGAGGCCCTACGAGTGTTTTAAGTGTGGGAAGAGGTTTCCCACTAACTCCAAACTCCTCGAGCACTACCAGACACACACGGAGGAGAGGCCCTACGATTGTCCTGACTGCAGGAAGGGTTTCAGAAAAAACTCCAACCTCATCACCCACTAGTGCATCCACAGCGGGGAGAGGCCCTACAAGTGTGAGGAGTGTGGGAAGAGCTTCTCCCACAGCTCAACCTTGACCCAACACCCAACGGAGGCACCGGTAAGGGAATCCCTGTGAGTGCCCCGAGTGTGGGAAGAGCTTCGAGCGCTGCTCCAACTCCATCTCCCACTGCAGGACCCACGCTGGGCAGAGCCCTGGTGACCAACATTCCCTGGGATCCCATTTGGAAAGACACCTGCCTGGTTATCATTTTGTTTTGGCCTTTGTTTTTCTCTCTTCTCCATCTCTTTGTGCTCCAAAACCCAAGAGGGATCGATCTGTCACCTCAAAACCTCCCAAATCCACGTAAAAACACCTCAATTTTGACTCAAAAGGGATCAATCCAACTTCAAAGTGCCTTCTTCCCTCCTCAGAACAACTCAGTCCCACGCGAACCTTACTGGATTCCAGAGCCGCCAGGGTGGAAGGAGATTGGGAGAAGTGGGATCCAAATTTGGAGCGGTGGGAGCAGGAATTGTGTGGGGCTGGCTGGATGGGATGCATTTGATAATAAATAAAACTTTGACAATTCCTGATTTCTGTCGCATTCTCTTTCAGTCAGTTCCAGGTCTGTTTTCAGTGGCACCTTCTCAGCAGATTGTGTTTGTGTCCTCCTTTCTCTCCTGCCTCTCTCTGCCTGCTCTGTTTCTCCCTCAGGGTCTCCCTTGAGCCAGGGCAGCTCCCACCAATGACCCTGCCCTGATTCAATTCCCAGTGCAGGAGCTGCAACAGCCATGGGTGAAGTTGTGAAGGCTGGCAGTGAAATGTCCCTGTAAGATCTTGCTGCATTTCGCTTTTGGCCCCTTCTGAAGAGCTTTGCCTTCAAGGGCAGGAACAACTTTTCCTGGCTGGGAACTGGAATTCCAGAGCCTGGCAGTGTGAGCCATGCAGGACCATGCAGACTGGGATCATGGGGGCTGGGATCCCATGGACTGGGATCCTCCAGACTGGGACTGCACAGACTGGGACCAGATGGATCAGGGCCATGCAGGACTGGGATTGTACAAACTGGGATCCCATGGACTGGGATTGTGCAGTCTGGGATTGCATGGACTGGGATTGTGCAAACTGGGATCACACAGACTGGGATTTTACAAACTGGTATCACATGGACTGGGATTGTAAAATCTGGGACCATATGGACCAGGATGGCTGCTCCAGAACGATGCGAACTGAGGCGTTCCCGCCCCTCCCAGGGGTCCCTCCTAGTCCCGCACGGGAGCACAGCCACAAGTCCCCTGAGTTGATGTGGAGGTCCCAGAGTGCTCACAGTGTGATCCTGGTGCTGATCCCAGTCCTGGTGCCTGCCTCATTCTCACTCTCAGTCTCGGAGCACTCTTGGTGTCAGCCTTGGTTTTGGTTCTAATCCCAGTGTTGATCTCCGTCTTGGAGCAGTCCTCGAGTGCTCCCTGTGCTCATTCCTTTCCTGGTGTCGATCTCGATCCCAGAGCAGTGCTGGTCTCAGTCCCAGTGGGTCTTACAGTCACGCCAGTCTCGGTGTTGGTTCTGGTGCCGCTCTCAGTCTCAGTCCTGGAGTTCTCCCGTTGCCGGCTCTAGTGTCTTTCCTGGTCTCAGTCTTGGTCCCAGTTCCAGTTCTGGGGCCGTTTTGGGATCGGTCTCAGTCCCAGTGCCAGTGGCGGTGTTGCAGATGTGCCGGTTTCGATTCTGGTGTCAGTTCTATTCCCAGTGTTGTTCTTGGTTCCAGTCCTGGCCATTTTATCGACGATAGAGAGAGACAGAGACTGTGGGCTCATGATGAGAATCCATATTTATTGTGAGCTACATTTGCTTATGCAGCAGTTTTAGGAAGGCAGTCATTTTTGACTACATTCATTGTGTTAAACATCACCCAGACAAACTTTACATTTCTACTTATTTAGTTAAATCTTCTCTCCTTTCGCCAGTCTCACTCTAATCTTCTTATAATCGTCAAAGCTCTGTTTGTTTTTGCCAAGGCGTCCTGGTTATCAAACTGCAAATGCCAATTAAATCCACAGAACTCTCTGTCTCAGGTTCCACAGTGCTGGTGTCAGTCTGGTTCCGACAGTGGCGCCAGTCTCGGTGCTGGTACCGGTTCAATTTTGAGTCTTGGACTCAATGTTGGTCTTGGTCTCAGTTTAAGAGCAGTCTCAGATCCAGCACTGGTACCGGTGCTGCTGTTTGTCTCAGAGTGCTCCCAGTGCCAATCTCAGTCTTGGTTCTGGTGCCGGAGTGATGCCAGTTTGGGTTTTTGTACTGGTGCCAGTCTTGGTGTTGGTTCCGGTGTCGCTCACAGTCTCAGTCCCGGAGTTCTCCCAGTGCTGGTTCCGGTCCCAAGGCAGTCCTTGATCTCTCCTGGTGCCCGTTCCAGTGTCGGTGCTGGTCTCAGTCTTGGTCCCAGTGCCAATTCTGAGACTGGTTTCAGTCTCAGCCTCTGTCCCAGACACAGTTCCAGTGCTTGAGCAGTGCTGGTCTCAGTTCTGGTGTTGGTTCTGTTCCCAGTCTTGGTCTCTGTAGTGAATGGGCCAGGAGACCAGCTCCTTTTTCAAGGCCTTTATTGAAAATCAGCTCTGGGTGGGGCCTGAGGGGTCGCGCACAGCGCCGCTGCTCGGGAGGTGAGGTTCAGCTCCCTGCGGTGCCTCACCACGGTACGGCGGTGCCGGGGGTGTCACCGGGGATGGGGGCAGCTGTGGGCTCAGCAGAATCTCCTCGTCTGTCCTTGATCCCGTTTCCATCTCTGTTGCTGTTTCCATTGCTGGCTTTGTCCTCTTCATCTTCATCTCCATCTTCATCTTTGCCTCCATCTTCATCTTCATCTCCATCATCAACTCCATCCCTGTCTCCATCTCCATCATCTCCATAATCTCCATCACTGTTGCCATCTTCATTTCCATCTTGTCTCCAACCCTCCCATTGCCATCATCTTCAACCCATCTCCATCACCTCCATCTCCATCTCCATCTCCATCTCCATCTCCATCCTCTCCAACCATCTCTATCTCTATTTCCATCTCATCTCTGTCATCTCTGTCACCTCCATCTCCACCCCTATCTCTATCTCTATCTCTATCTCTATCTCTATCTCTATCTCTATCTCTATCTCTATCTCTATCTCTATCTCTATCTCCACCCCCATATCCATCCATCTCTATGTCTATTTCCATCTCCTCTCTGTCATCTCCATCACTTCCATCTCCACCCCCATCCCCATCTCATCTCCACTACCTCCATCTCCATAATTTCCATCTCCATCCCCATCTCCATCACCTTCATCTCTACCCTCACCCCCATCTCCATCATCTCCCATCTCCATAATTTCAATTTCCATTATGTCCATCACCTCCATCGCCATCTCCATCATGTCCATCTCCACCCCACCCCATCCCACCCCACAGATCGAGAAGCTCAAAGCTGAGCAGAACAAGCAGCCGCCGACGCCGCTCCTGACCCGCAAATTTTTTGGGGGAAGCCCTGGGAGGTGCCGACCCTCGCTGGCCAGAGCCGCGGGTCGCCTATGTCCGGCACGAGCTGCGGCCGGAGCGCCTCCAGCCCAAGCTTGACCGCGTCCAGACTCCGACCACCAAGGGAGGACCCTCTGAGCCACCCCCATCCACCGCCGCTGTCACCGTGGCCACCCCCGCCGAGCCCCCGGTGGCCCCCAAGGCCGAGGAGCCTGGTGAGGTCCGGTCGGTGCTGCCGGAGCAGCGCCAGGAGCTCCGGTTGGAGTGCCAGGAGTCCAGCGAGCCAGAGCTGCCGTGGCACGACAGGAAGGGCGGCGGGTGAGCGAGGGGATGCTATGGGGACACCACAGGGACACCATGGGGACAGCAGGGAGGGACGGGGCTGAGGTGACCCCACCGTGGTTCCCAAATGTCCCCCAGCAGCAAAGCCACCCTGGCCGACATCGTGGAGCAGCTGCAGGAGAAGGAGGCGGGCGGGCCCGTGCCGGCTTCGGTGAGTGCTTGGTGAACCCTTGGTGACCCTTTGGTGGCTCCTTGGATTCCTTCTTGTGTCCCTTTGGATTCCACTCAGTGTCCCCTGAATGTCCCGTTCATGTCCCACTGGACATCCCTCATTGTCCCATTGGAGATCCCCTCAGTGCCCCCCTGGAGATCCCTCCATGTCCCCCTCAGTGTCCCCTCAATGTTCCTCTTGAGATCCTCTGTGCCCCTCCCTGTCTCACTCGACATCCCTCAGTGTCCCCTCCATGTCCTACTAGAGATCCTGTCCGTGGCCTCCTGGAGATCCCTCAGTGTCCTCTCATTGTCCCCTCCATGTCCCCCTAAATGTCCACTCACTGTCCCCTCCATGTCCCACCAGACACCCCTCAGTGTCCCCTCCATGTCCCCTTCTGTGTCGCCTCATTGCCCCCTCCTTGTCCCACCGCCCATCCCTCACTGTCCCCTCATTGTCCCCTCCATGTCCTCTTGGATGTCCCCTCATGTTCCACTGGACATCTCTCAATGTCCCACTGGAGATCCTCTGTGTCCCGTCAGGGTCCCCTCATTGTCCCCTCCACAGGACACGCCTCACTGTCGCCTCCATGTCCCCTCAGTGTCCCACCAGACACCCCTTAATGTCCCCTCCATGTCCCCCTAAATGTCCCCTCAGTGTCCCCTCCATGTCCCACCAGATACCTCTCACTGTCCCCTGGATATCCCCTCAGTATTCCACTGGCCATCCGTCACTGTCCCCTCCATGTCCCACTGGATGTCCCCTCTTTGTTCCCTCTATGTCCCCCTCATTGTCCCCTCAGTGTCCCACCAGCCACCCCTCACCGTCCCCTCCCATCCCCAGCCCCGTGACCGCGACTCCCCCGCCCGTCTCCCCGCTGGCCCCGAGGCTCTGCCGGAGAGAACCCCGAGGCCGGACCGTCCACGGGCGCGGGACCAGCTAAAGCCGCGGTGCCGGCAGCGCCCCAAGGACTTGGCGCAGGGTCCGGGGGAGCCGCGGCGCTCACAGTCGGCGCCGGCACAGGGCAGCGCGCCGCCGCCACAGCCCCCCGCGCACACGGTGACGCACGAGGGGTTCCTGCTGCGCAAGCACAAGCTCGACGGCGCCAGCAAGAAGGCGTCCAACAGGTCTGGGGGTTCTCCAGGGGTTTGGGTTCATGGGTGATCCATTGGAATTTGGGGGGTCATCCAGGGTTGTGGTTTATTGATGGAAGGAGTTCTACAAGGGTTGGGGGTTCATCAAGGGTTGGGGTTAATCAATGGAAGGGGCTCACCAAGGGTTGGGGGATCACCAATGATCCATCAGAATTTGGGGGCCAGCGGAAGGAGTTCTACAAGGGTTGGGGTTCACCAAGGGTTGGGTGTTCATCAAGGGTTGTGGTTCGCCAAGAATTGGGGGTTCACCAACGGTTGGGAGACATCACTGGAAGGGGTTCTCCAGGGGTTGGAGTTCATTGATGACCCACTGGAATTTGGGCGTTCACTAAGAGATGGGTGTTCATCAAGAATTGGGTGTTCATCAAGAGTTGGGGTTCATCAATGTTCCACCAAAATTTGGGGGTTCATCAAGGGTTGGGGGTACACGAAGAGCTGGGGGATCCATCAACTATGGGATTCACCAAGATTTGGGGTTAATCAAGGGTTGGAGATTCTCCAAGGGTTGGGGTCCATCAATCATGGGCTTCACCAAGAGTTAGGGGTCTATCAACGGAAGGGATCCACCAGAATTTGAATTTTGGTCAATCAACGAAAGCGACTGACCAAAATCCGCGATTCACCAACAATACAAACATATCAAAAGCAACCCACCTAAATTTTTGGGGGTCCACAACCCAAGGGTTGGTGATTCACCAAGGGTTGGGGTTCACCAGGAGTTGAGGGTTCTCCAAGAGTTGCGGTTCACCAGGGGTTGGGATTCACCAAGAGTTGGGAGTCCATCAGTGATGGGATTCACCAAGAGTTGAGGATTCTCCAAGGTTTGGGGATTCTCCAACGGTTGGGGTTCATCAGTGATCCATCAGAATTTGGGGGTTCATCAAGAGTTGAGAGTTCACCAAGATTTGAGGGACAATCTGTGATGGAGTTCACCAAGAGTTGGGGTTCATCTAGAGTTGAGGGTTCTCCAAGGGTTGGGGTTCACCAAGACTTGAAGGTTCACCAAGAGTTGGGGGTCCATCATGATGGGGTTCACCAAGGGTTGGGGTTCACCAAGAGCTGAGGATTCACCAAGATTTGGGGGTCCATCAATGATGGAGTTCACCAAGAGTTGGGGTTCATCTAGAGTTGAGGGTTCTCCAAGGGTTGGGGTTCACCAAGAGCTGAGGATTCACCAAGAGTTGAGGGTCCATCAATGGAAGGGTTCCATCAGAATTTAGGGGTTCACCAAGAGTTGAAGGTTCTCCAAGGGTTGGGATTTATCAATGATCCACCAGAATTTGGGGGTTCACCAAGAGTTGGGGTCCATCAATGGAAGAGTTCCATCAATGGAAAGTGTTCACCAAGGGTTGGGGATTCTTTAAAGGTTGGGGTCCATCAATGGAAGAGACTCACCAAGAGTTGAGGGTCCATAAATGATGGGGTTCACCAAGAGTTGGGGTTCACCAAGAATTGGGAATTCTCGAAGAATTGGAAATTCTCCAACGGTTGGTTTCCATCAATGGAAGACGTTCACTAAGATTTGGGGTTCATTAAGAGTTGAGGGTTCACCAAAGTTGGGGTCCATCAATGGAAAGTGTTCACCAAAGATTGAGGTTCACCAAGAGTTGGGGGCTTCACCAAGAATTGAGGGTTCTCCAAGGGTTGGGGTCCATCAATGATGGGGTTCACCAAGAGTTGGGTTTCACCAAGAGTTGGGGTTCACCAAGAGTGATGGTTCACCAAGAGTTGGGAATTCTCCAAGAATTGGGAGTTCTCCAAGGGTTGAGGGTTCATCAATGGAAGGGATCCACCAGAATTCGAATTTTGGTCAAACAACAAAAGCCATTGACCAAAATTCGCGATCCACCAACCCTACAAACATTCCAAACCCAAAAAAAATTTTTTGGGGGTTCCACCAACCCCGCGAGCAGGTCCTGGGTGAACCTCTACTGCGTGCCAGCCAAGGGTGACCTGGGCTTCTACAAGGACGCCAAGGGCCTGGCGGATGGCGCCACGCACGCCGGCGAGCCGCTGCTCAGCCTGCACCGCGCCGCCAGCGACGTGGCCAGCGACTACAAGAGGAAGAAAAACGTCTTCAAGCTCAAGTGAGCGCCGGGCTGCGGCGGTTTTTGGGGGGGTGTGATGTCACTTTTGGGGTCTTGTGTTGATTTGGATGGGTTCTGATGTCATTTTTGGCATCTCCTGTTGATTTTGGTGGGTTCTGGTGCCACTTTTGGGATCTCTGATGTCACTTTCGGGGTCTCCTGTTGATTTTGGTGGGTTCTCATGCCATTTTTGGGGCATCTTATGTCATTTTTGACATCTCTGATGTCAATTTTGGGGTCTCTGATGTCATTTTTTGGGTCTCATGTTGATTTTGGGGTGTCTGGAGCAAGTTTTGGCATCTCCTGTTGATTTTGGTAGGTTCTCATGTCATTTTTGGGTCTCCGATATCATTTTTGGGGTCCCTGATGTCACTTTTAGGGCCTCATGTTCATTTTGGGGTTTCTGATGTCACTTTTAGGTCTCTGATGCCACTTTTGGGTCTCTGATGCTATTTTTGGAGTCTCTAATGTCGCTTTTGGGGTGTCTGAAACCATTTTTGGGGTCCCTGATATAATTTTTGGGATCTCATGTTGATTTTGGGATGTCTGATGTCACTTTTGGGGTCTCTGATGTCATTTTTTGGGTCTCATATTGATTTTGGGGTCTCATGTTGATTTTGGGGTGTCTAACTCCACTTTTGGGGTGTCTGATGTCACTTTTGTGGTGTTTGATGCCACTTTTGGGGTGTCTGATGTCATTTGTGCATTCTCGTGTTGATTTTGGGGTGTCTAATTCCACTTTGGGGGCCTCTAATGTCATTTCTTGGGTATCTGATGTCACTTTTGGGATCTCTAATGTCACTTTTGGGTCTCTGATGTCATTTTCAGGGTCTCATGTTGATTTTCGGGTTTTTTATGTCACTTTTGGGTCTCTGATGCCATTTTTGGGGTGTTGGATGCCACTTTTGGAGTTTCTGATGTCATTTTTTGGGTCTTGTGTTGATTTTGGGCTCTCTGGTGTCACTTTTAGTGTCTCTGATGTCATTTTTGGGGTGTTTGATGCCATTTTGGGCTCTCTGATGCCGTTTTGGGGTCTCTGATGTCATTTTGGGGTCTCTGATGCCATTTTTGGGGCTCTCTGATGTCATTTTTGGGGTCTCTGATTCCACTTTCGGGGTGTCCCGCTGCCTTTGGTGGCTCTGATGTCCCCAAGTCCTGGTGGCCTTGGTGACACCGTCCCTGTCTTGCAGGACCAGCAATGGGAGCGAGTTCCTGCTGCAGGCCAAGGACAAGGTGCGGATTTGGGGGGTCCTGGTCAGTTTTTGGGGGGTGTGATGGTGGCTTTGGGGGGTATCATGGGGTTTTGGGGTGTCTGAGGGTGATTTTGGGTCTCATGTTGATTTTGGGGAGGTCATGGTGGTTTCAGGGGTCTTTGTAGAGTTTTGGGGAGTGTCAGTGTGATATTGGGGGTCTCATGGTGATTTTGGGGGTTTTTGTTGGTTTTTGGGGGGGTCTCAGGGGGATTTTGGAAGTCTCGTGGTGATTTTGGGGGTCTCATAGGGATTTTGGGGGGGTCTCATGGAGGTTTTGATGGTTCTCAGGGTGTCTTTGGGATGTCTGACCCCATTTTCCATCTCTCAAACCCCATTTTCTGTCTGTCTAACCCCATTTTTGGGGTGTCTGACTCCATTTTCTGTCACTCTAACCCCATTTGCTGTCTCTGTAACCCCATTTTCTGTCCCTCTAATCCTATTTTCTGTCCCACTAACCCCATTTTCCCTCTCTCTCACCCCATTTTCGGGATGTCTCACCACATTTTCCATGTCCCTAACCCCATTTTTGGGGTGTCTTCCCCCTATTTTCCATTTCTCTAATCCCATTTTCGATGTGTCTCACCCTATTTTCTGTCTCTCTATGAACCACAGTACTCATATTATTCTGTTATAGTTCTTGAGAATTGCATGTTTAGAGCATAAGTTATGGTATAGATATCTTGAAACTTAGGAGATAGAAGTTAGGAATGTAATCTTTAAACATATACCTCAGCAGGGGATTAAAAGTTCATAAAGTCTGGTCGCGTAACATGCAGAGCTAACAGAATACACATATGGAAACATTTAAATGAAATAGATATACATTAGAAAATGCGTAGAGTGAGCCAAAAGAAACCCATCAATCATGAAATTTGACGTTAAAGGCAATAAAGACCAGGTTGAAGGAATTAAAAGGTCAGGTAGTCATGGTAACGGGACAAGGGTACAAAGTTTAGAGTGAGGAAGACGACTTTTACATCATCCCATGTAACCCTCCGACCCAAATAAAAGACCACCAACCCAAAACCAATGGGATACTATGCAGCCGCAATAAGTATGCAGCTGATTTGAATACTAAGCGGGGAAAGGGCGGTGACAGGTAATAAATATGTATAGGCGTTCTTGAATATGCATGATTATTGTGAATAAATGAAGGACCAAAAATTGCTGAGGGCGCGCACGCCTTTGGGAGAGATCCTGCGTGTTTGCCCAGCGCTAAAATAAACATATCCTTTTGACTTAAGGCTGAAAGGTGTTTTCTTGCCTTTCGTGCTTCACCCCTGCCCAAAACACAGTGTGCTGAGATAGGCACCATAAGTAAAATTTGTCACCCATTGTTAAGAGAGCTCCAAGGCCCCAGTGGCCACTAGCTGCTTGTTCTGATAATTCAGTAGCAGTGTACAGGATTTTTGTAGTGGCTATTTGTGGGTTAAAATTCTCATCATTGATACAATTGTATTCTCTTTTAACCAAAGTTCTCAAGCTAGGGCAGCAATATTCTCCATTATTTTTCATCAGAGTTACTTCCTTTTGAGGATATATTTGATTAGTTTCTTCCTCTTCTGTTTCTTTTGGTAAATCAGTGTGTTTTAAAGTGTTGGTGTGTTCTTGTCTTAGGGCAGCTCTTAAAGAATGATTCTCATCTCTCAAAGCATGATTCTCATTCCTTTCTTCATCTAATTGTTTTTGCAAAATTTCCACTAAATTTTGTAGAGAGTCAATAATTGTTCTTTCTTCACTTCTTTGTGTAAAGCCAGTTTCTATAGCTGCCAAAACTGAGCAGAGAATGGTCCTATTTCTGCCCAGTTTGAATTTTGTTTCATGTTGCAAAGAATGTATCCTATCAATCACATTTTCTAAATTAAAGCAGTTAATATGCGCCCAATCTTCTCCCCCTTGGGAGGGTCTGGCATTATACTTAGCTAGCAAAGCAAAAAATGCAGCTTTATCTTTTGTATTATGATTTTCAGACATTTTGAAAAAAAAAAAAAGGAAAGTAAAGCCACTAAAGGGAGATCAGCCCTTAATTACAGCTTTTGCCATCTACAAGCCCCTTATTTCAGGGAAGGGTAGACACACAGCCTGCGCGGTACCCCCTCCTAACTCTTTAGGAAAGGTTAGTACACATGCACACACACCCTACGCAGTTTTCCCCCCCTTATTCCACCCCTCCTAACTCTTTAGGAGAGGTTAGTATTCATGCATACACACCCAACACAGTTTTCCGCCCCTTATTTCAGGAAAGACAGACACACAGCCTGCGCAGGTTTTTTCCCTTCCTAATCTTTAGGAAAGATCAGTTGACATATATATAGTAATAAAGAACAAGAACAGTACAGTTCTGCCTTTTGCACCAAGAGATCTTTCGTGAATTTCTGAAGACAGAATTCTCAAACGAGTGTAGGGATGCTTTTCACCTAGGTGTGTGCAGTTTGCGGGAAATCTGCCTCACCCCTGTTACAGACTACACACAACCAGCAGCCCTTCTGTCTGTCAGAAACCCTTCTGTCTGTCTGTGATGCCAATTTATGTCACAATCCGCTTAACCCGAGCGGGAGTCGTGATGGTTCGTTTGACTCCAGGGTGCAAAAGACAAAAGCAAGAGACTCAGGTTTGTTTAGCAGAAAGCAGTAATGCAGTTTATTGAGTGCCAAAGAGAGAGAGAGAGAGAGAAAGAGAGGGTGAGAGAGAGAGAGAGGGTGAGAGAGAGAAAGGATGGGATATAGCTACCAGCAGACGGGACACATCCTCGTGGTCGTCCGATGAGATGCATCTTCAATCCATTGGGGAGAAAGAGATCTCAAAGTCGATTTGGGGAAAGTCACTTTTTATAGTCCTTTTCCAAAGCGAGTGGCTTCTGGCCAAAAAGTGGGAAGATTTATGGACTATTGTATGTGCAGATCGTAGCCCCAAGACGCAGGTGCGGGGACAGGGTGCGATAACCAGTACCCTGCAGCGCACCATGACAAGCACCAGGCACAGCTACAAACAGTCCTTGGCCCGCAAGCATCCACCTCAGCCAGGCCGGAGCTCCAGTTCAGAGCAAGTGGTGCAGTCTCAGGTCCCAGTCTCTGATGATGGTCGTGAGGCAGATCAGAGAAAACTTCGGACCGACTCTTACACCGGGCTCATGCTGGGAGTGCCGAGGAAACTGGAAGCACACGCGGGGAGCAACTGGGCTCATGCTGGGAGCAGCCACTGGCGGCACCGGGAGCCCCGAAGCCCTTTCCCGGCCATGCCGCCCCTCCAGCCCCAGCACCCCCCGCCGGGGTCCCGGCAATGCCAGGGGTCCCCACCCCTCGGGCTCCCCGCTTTGCCCTTCTGGGGCTCTCCTCTCTCTGCGCTCCCGCTCAGGGAAGCCGCGCCTCTCCCGGGGCTCCCCAAAACCGCTGTCCCCCCGCCGATCCCGCCGCTCCCGCGCGCTCCCCACGTGGCCCCGGCAGAGCTCGCAGGGCCCGGCCCGGGAAGCCCAACCCCCACCACGGGGGGACCCGCATCCCCCGCCCCCGCCGGGGCTCTGCCCGCACCCACCGGGACCCCCAAAAACACCTCCCGGGGACCCCCCGATGTCCCCTCGAGGGCCATCTGCACCTCTGGAGCCCAGCAAGAGCCAATCCTAAAAGGGCCTGGTTAGGCCTAAGATCATCGAAAAAGGGCCTCAAATGCAGCCTAAACCCACCAGGTTTGGCCTAAAATCTGCCAAAGGGAACTCAAATCCACATGAAGGGGGCTTACAATCATCAAAATTGGCCTAATATCGTCCAAAAGGGGCCTAAAATCCTGTCTAAAATCCTGGTTTTTATAAAATCAGTCAAATAGGCCTAAAATGTTTGCAGCCAAGACCGAGACAAGCACCAGGTCTGGGACAAGCACCAATACTGAGACCGACATGAGAACGGAGACCGAGACCAAGACTGGGAGCAGAACGGACACCAGAACTGACACCAGCACCGCTCCAGAACTGGAACTAAGACTGGGACTGAGACTGAGACTGAAACCAGCCCCAGAATTTGTAGTGGGACTAAGACTGAGACCAGCACTGACACTGGGACGGGCACTAGGAGAGCTCCAGGATTGAGACTGAGATTGACACTGGGAGCACTCCAGAATCAACACTGGCACAAGTACCAGCACTGGAATTGGAACCACTATGAGACCAAGACCGAGACTGAAACCAGAACCGGCAGTGGCACCGAAACTGGCACCGCTAAAGAACCGAGAATGAGACCAAGGCCATCACTGCTCTGGGATCAAGATTCTGATCGAGACCAGAACCAGCACCAGGAGTGCTCCAGGACTGCTCCAAACTGAGCCTGAGACCGGGACCAGGACGGAGACCGACAACATGGAGCGCTCTGGGACCTCCGCATTCCTTGCGGGGTTGTGGCTGCGCCCAACTCGAGACTGCGCAGGACTGGGAGGGACCCCTGGGAGGGGCGGAACCACCTCGGTTTCCATAGTTCTGGTGCAGCCATCCCGGTCCATATGATCCCAGTTTGCACAATCCCAGTCCATGCGATCCCAGTTTGTACAATCCCAGTCTGCATGGCCCTGATCCATCTGGTCCCAGTCTGTGCAGTCCCAGTCTGGAGGATCCCAGTCCATGTGATCCCAGCCCCCATGATCCCAGTCTGCATGGTCCTGCATGGCTCACACTGCCAGGCTCTGGAATTCCAGTTCCCAGCCAGGAAAAGATGTTCCTGCCCTTGAAGGCAAAGCTCTTCAGAAGGGGCCAAAAGCCAAGTGCAGCAAGATCTTACAGGGACATTTCACTGCCAGCCTTCACAACTTCACCCATGGCTGCTGCAGCTCCTGCACTGGGAATTGAATCAGGGCAGGGTCTTTGGTGGGAGCTGCCCTGGGTCAAGGGAGACCCTGAGAGAGAAACAGAGCAGGCAGAGAGAGGCAGGAGAGAAAGGAGGACACAAACACAATCAGCTGAGAAGGTGCCACTGAAAACAGACCTGGAACTGACTGAAAGAGAATGGGACGGAAATCAGGAATTGTCAAAGTTTTATTTATTATCACATACATCCCACCCAGCCATCCCCACACAATCCCGATCCCACCGCTCCAAATTTGGATCCCACTTCTCCCAGTCTCCTTCCAACCCCTTCTAACCCTGGTGGCTGTGGAATCTAGTAAGGGTTGTGTGGGATTGAGTTGTTTTGAGGAGGGAACAAGGCACTTTGAATTTCGATTGATCCCTTTTGAGTCAAAATTGAGGTGTTTTTACTTGGATTTGGGAGGTTTTGAGGGGAGAAATCGATCCCTCTTGGCTTTTAGGAGCACAAAGAGATGGAGAAGAGAGAAAAAGGAAGGCCAGAACAAAAGGATAACCAGGCAGGTGTCTTCCCATCATGGACGCCAGGGAATGTGGATTACCAGGGCTCTGCCCAACCTGGGTCCTGCAGTGGGGGATGGAGTTGGAGCAGCATACGAAGCTCTTCCCACACTCGGTGCACTCGCAGGGCTTCCCTTACCGGTGCCTCCGTTGGTGTCTGGTCAAGGTTGAGCTGTTGGAGAATCTCTTCCCACACTCCTCACACTCTTAGGGCCTCTCCCCGCTGTGGATGCAGCGGTGGCGGATGAGAGTGGACTTCTGCCTGAAGCCCTTCCCACAGTCAGGACACTCATAGGGCCTCTCCTCCCTGTGTGTCTGGTAGTGCCTGACGAGATCAGAGCTGCTGGGAAACCTCTTCCCACACTTAGAACACTCGAAGGCCCTCTCCCCACTGTGGACCATCTGGTGGTTGTTTAGGCTGGAACGCTGCCTGAAGCCCTTCCCACAGTCCCCACACTTGTATGGCCTTTCCCCAGTGTGAATCCTTTGGTGGCGGATCAGGTGGGAGCTCTGGCTGAAGCCCTTCCCACACTCCTCACACCTGTAGGGCCTCTTCCCAGTGTGGATCCTCTGGTGCCTGATCAGGCTAGAGCTCTGGCTGAAGCTCATCCCACACTCCTCACACTCGTAGGGCTTCTCCCCAGTGTGGATGCGCCGGTGAGAGATGAGGTGGGAGTTCTGTCTGAAGCCCTTCCCGCAGTCGGGGCAGCAGAAGGGCTTCTCGTCTGTGTGCGTGCGCTGGTGCTCGAGGAGATTGCCTCTAGTGCGAAACCTCTTCCCACACTCCCCACACTCATAGGGCCTCTCCCCAGTGTGGATCCTCTGGTGGGGGATCAGGAGGGACCTCCATCTGAAGCTCATCCCACACTCTGTGCACTTGTGGTGCTTCTCCCCACCACGAAGCCGCTCATGGACCTCCAGGTGCGAGCTCTGGCTCCATCTCCGGCCGCCTGCCCGGCCCAGGCTGCGTCTTTCCTCCTCAGATCCCCGCGATCTGCGTTTGCAGCCCCTCCTGGTGCGGGATCTCCGTGGCTTTTCCTCCCTGTTGGATTCCTGCACCGTGGAGCTGCTGCAAACGGCCTCTTCCAGCAGGTTCTGCAGCGGGGATTTGTCCTCCCTGCTCTCCGTGCTCAGCTCCTTGTCTGGGCGAGGAAGGACAAGGAGAGGATGGGATTTGCCTCCGTGCCAGAGGGAAGGGGAAGGAGATCCCCCAGCGCATCCCCGGCAGGTCGGTGTCGGCAGCGGGGTGTCCTGCAGCCGGGGCCGTGCTGGGCTGGGAGATGGAGCAGGACAGAGGGGGAAAGGGGCACTGACTTCCTCCTCACCTGCCTGGGGCTCCTGGGCCATCTTCCTCTTCCTCGCAGTCTCCTCCTCCTCCATCGGGCCAAGGCTTGGCAATGGGAAATCCTGGTTTGGGGAAAAACAAGGGATGAGCGCGTTGTGTTGGGGGTTCCTCCTGCCCAAGTCCATCTCTAGAAGTCCCCGGGCATCTGGGCTCCATCAAAACCTCCCAAACACCAACATTCAGCCCCGAAAATGCCTTCCAGGACTTCCTGGCAATGGTCCCTCCCCTTTGGTGTTTGAGGGTTCCCCCCTGTCCCAGCTGCTGGGGGTCATGCTTCTATTGGGGGTTCCCCATCTACTCAGTGCCCGCCCTCCCCAGGCTGCTGGGAGTCCCAGCAATCCGAAAAGCTCCCCCCTCTTCCCTCTCCCCATTTAGGGATGCTGGGGGATTTTGGGCTCTCAGTGTCCCTTCTCCCCTTATTCTCTGCTCTGGGGTGCTGGGGGTCCAAGGAGTCCCCCCTGCCCCTCTCCAGGCTGTTGAGGGTCCCGCCAATGGCGGCGCTCCCCCCTCTCTGGGCTCCCCACTTTGGGCTCCTGGGGGACACAGGGCTCTGCTCCTCCACGCTGCCTCTGTCGGCAGCCGCCACTGGGACTCCCCAGTGTCCCCTCAAGGGGCATTTACTGCTCAGCTTTGCAGTTCTGCATTCTACCAACATCCCTTGAAAAATCCCAACCCAGGGAATCCCTGTGATACCTGGGCCGAGCTCCCCATCCCCGGTCACCTGCGGGGGCGATGGTCCCATGGATGGGGGACCTGTGAATTCAGGAAGCGCTTCACCTCGTTCCTCCTTCTATTCTTGATCCTCTTTTGTCTTTCCTCTTCCATCCCTCCTCCTTCATGTTCCCCCATTCCTTCCCCTATTTCCATCCCTTCTCGCTCTTCTCCTTCATCCCTTCTCCCCCATCCCTCCTCCTCCTCCCCCAGCAGCAGCGACACCCTTGGTGCCCCGTTCCCGAAGCCCTCGCAGCCCGCGGGAGGAGCGGGGATGGAGCCGGGACAGGTCGGGATGGGCAGCGCGGGGCTCTCGGCTGCTCCCACCCGCTGGGGCCAGGGGGAACCCGGCCCGGGAAAAGGAGAGGGAAACTGGGAAAACTGGGGGGCTGCAGATCAAAACTGGGGCTTGCTGGGAAGCCTGGTGAAGCGAATTCTAGCCCTTGGGGCTCCTCTCAAGAGATCCATGAACGCAGAGATGGGTGTAGGATCCCAGCAGTGGCACCACTGGGAGGGACTGCGCTGTGCTGGAGTAATTGGAACCTTCCTGGGGACACTGCGAGTGACTGGGAATGAATGAGAGCATGTTCAGGGCCACTGGGATCTACTGGGAGTGCCTGTGACCTTACTGGAGTGACTGGAGGCTGCCCGGGAAAAACTAGGACCATGCTGGGGAGACCTGGGACCACGCTGAGGGACACTGGGAGTCAGTAGGAGCTACTACTCTGTACTGGGGGAACTGGGCATAACTGGGAGGGACTGGGATCATCTATGGAGTGACTAGGACTTTGCTAGGGGCAAATGGGGGAACTGGGATCACACTGGAAAGAACAGGGAGCAACTGGAACCATGCAGAGAAATACTGGGATCATACTGGCAGCAACTGGGACTGCACTGAGGGTGACTGGGAGAGGATGTGAGCAACTGGGATCAGTTTGGAAGCAGCTGAGGACAACTAGGAGATTTGGGATAAAAAAGGAGGATTTGGTCCGAGCTGAACTTATGTGGGGGAGTGGGGGCAGCTGGGAGGTTTGGGGCAGGGTCAGGAAAATTTCTGGGGTAGTTTCTGCGATTTTTGGTATTTGGGGCTGGTTTTCAGCAATTTTGGAACACTTGGGGGCAGCTTTGAGGGATTTTTGGTTGGTTTTGAGGGATTTTAGAGTGTTTCTGTGGGATTTTGGGGTGTTTCTAGTTGATTTTGGGGCAGCCTGAAGGGACTCAGGGTGTTTTGGGGCAGTTTTGGGGTATTGAGGGGCGGTTTTGAGGCGTTTCTCTGGAATTTTGGGGTATTCCAGGCCCATTTTTTTCAGGGTTGGGGGTGTTTCAGGTGGGTTTGGGTCACTTTTTAGCAAAGGAGATCTTTATGGCGTTGCTCTGGGATTTTGGGTGTTTTGGGGTAGTCAGGGCAGTTTTGAGGCGTGTCTCAGGGATTTTGGGGCGTTGCTCTGAGATTTGGGGTGTTTTGGGGCAGTTTTGCCAAATCCTCCCCAAAACGAACCTCAGACCCCTCAATTCCCCTCAGACCCCCAAACCGCCCCAAATCCATTCGGGACCCACTTCACACCCCTCACTTCCCTCAGACCCCCAGTTTCCCCACGTCCCCTTGGCTCCACCTCAGATACCCCAATTCCCCCAAAACTTCCCCAGACCCTCAGTTCCCCTCAGAGACCCCCAAAGCACCTCATTTCCCCCGGCCCCACCTCGGACCTCAATTCCCCACAGAGCCTCCCACATCCATTCCAGACCCACCTCAGACCCCTCAATTCCCTCAGACCCCCTAAATCCCCCATTTCCCCAAAGCCTCCCCAAAAGCACCTCAGACTCCTCAATTCCCTCAGATTCCCCAAATCCCCATTTTCCCCGGCCCTACCTCAGGTTCCTACACAGCCGATCTCCCGTCACGCTCTGTCCGCCACGCGCGGGGCCCTCCCAGCCAATAGCGGCGCGCCTCTCCCCGAGCCAACCAATCAGCGCGGCTCCCTCAGCAACACCCGCCTCCCGCGCGGGGTTCCTGGGGAGGTCCCAGGGTTGGTTTGGGGTTCCTGGGGGTCCCAGCCCACCCTGACCGGGCTCTGGGGGTTTTGGGAGGGATCCCCTCAGTTTGGGGGTCTCCACGGTGCCCCTCCCAAAAAGTCTCGAGGGTCCCTGGAAGTGGCTCCTGTTCCACCGGCCCGTGCCCCCTGATCCAGGACGGGCCCCAGTGAGTCTGGGGGCTTCGGGGGCTGGGGGCGGTTTGGGGGTTCTGGAGGTTTTGGGGAGTCTGGGGGATCTGGGGGCTCTGCAGAAACCCTAAAATCCCCCAAACCCCTGAAATCCCCTAAATCCCCCAAAATCCTCCCAAAATCTCCCAAAATTCCCCAAAACCCCCAAAGATCTCCCAAAATCCCTCAAAATCCCCTGAAACCCCCAAAATCTCCCTAAATTGCCCCAAAACCCCCAAAATCCCTCCAACCCCTCAAAATCCCCTGAAATCCCCCTTGAAATCCTCTAAAATTCCTCCCCAAATCTCCCCAAAATCACCAAAATCCAACCAAGAATTCCCTGAAATCCCCCAAAATCCCCCAAAATCCCCAAAATCTCCCCAAAATCCCCCAAATCCACCCCAAAATCCTCAAAATCCCCTGAAACCCCAAAATCTCCAAAATCCCCCAGAATCCTCCCCAAAATCCCCCAAAATCCTCCCCAAATCCCTGAATTCCCCAAAATCCTCCACAAATTCCCTGAAATCCCCAAATCTGCCCCAAATCCCCCAAAATCCCCTGAAATCCCTCCTGTGGGAGCCCAGGGTGTTCCCTGGCCTCCCTGGGGGTCTCAAAACCCCCTGGCGAGGGTCTCAAAGAGCCCTGAGTGAGACCCAGGTGTCTCAGGCGCTGAATTCAAACCCCTGGGGAAAATTACCAACACAGAGGGAATGGAAACAAGCCACCAAAATCAGTCAAGTGTAAATGAGACTGTTAGAACGTAGATAAATAGACTTTTGGGGATGTTTGTGATAAGGGACACGTGGCCAAGATGGAGAATTTGGGGTGTGGATACCTCTTCCTCCTTCTCCGTGCCATCCGTGCTGGGTGACATGCTGGCACTGTCAGGTTGGATGGGGACACGGCTGGGCAGTTTAACACAGTTGGATTGCATTGGAAAGTTGTTACAAACATCCAGCACGGAATGCAGACTGTAGAAGATCAGCCCTGCCCTCAGCAGGCAGATTCCATCCTGGGTGCCCGGCTGGACAGACGCTGTGAGCCGGGCAGAGAGTTCCTGAGACAAGGAACAATCAACAATCCTTGGAGCCTCTGAAACCGTCTGCTGCAATCTCTCATCGGCGCCTGGGGAAAACCAGGATTTGAACCACTGCATGTCCTCCTGAGGGGATCCCGGGGCTAAGGAGACACCTCGGGCAGCGACACCTCCAAATTCCCCAAAATCCCCTAAAACCCCCAACATCCCCCAAATCCACCCCAGGAATTCCCTGAAATCTCGGAATCCCCCAAAATTCTCCCCAAAATTCCCCAAAATCCCCCAAAATCCTCCCAAAATCCCCTGAAATCTCCTAAAATTCCCCAAAATCCCCCAAAATCCTCCCAAAATCCCTGAAATCCCCAAAATCCTCCAAAATCTCCCCAACTCCCCAAAATCTCCACAATTCCCCAAACTCCCCAAAATCCCTGAAATCTCCTAAGAATCCCCCAAAATCCTGAGTCCTCAAAATCCCCCAAATGCTCTCCAGAAATTCCCTGAAACTCCCTGAAACTCCTCCCCGAAATCCTCCCCAAAATCCTCCCAAAATCCCCAAAATCCACTCCAAGAATTCCCTGAAATCCCCAAAATCTGCCCCCAAAATCCTCCCCAAAATCCTCCCAAAATCCCCAAACCCCCAAAATCCCCCACCCCCAGGTGTGGGCTGGTGGCCCTGGCCATGGCCGGGGCTCTGCTGGGACCCCCGGCCCCAATTGGGTCTGGGGGCTCTGCTGGACACGGCGCGGGCCAGGGGCTGCAGCCCCACGGGAGATGTGCTCAGGGGTTGGGGGTTTGGGGATTTTGGGAATTTGGGGAGATTTGGGGAATTTTAGGAGATTTTGGGGTTTTCAGAGATCTTGGGGGATTTTTGGGGGATTTGGGGATTTCAGGAATTGGGGATTTTAGTGGATTTTGGGGGATTTTGGAAAATTTGGGGAGATTTTGAGGGTTTTGGGAGAATTTTGGGGTGTCCCAAGGATTTGGGGTGTCTGGGGATTTTGGGGAGGTTAGGGGATTTTGAGGATTTTGGGGGATTTTGGGGAGTTGAAAATTTTGGGGATTTTGACAGGGTTTTAGGGAGAATTTGTGGATTTTGGCATGTCCAAGGGGATTTTGGAGAGTTTTGGGGGATTTGGGGTGTCTGGGGTGGATTTTGGGATGTGAGGATTTTGAGGCGTTTTAGGAAAATTTTGGGGATTTTGAGGAGGTTTGGGGAGAATTTGGGGTTTTGGGGTGTCCTGGGGAATTTGGGGATTTGGGGAATTTGAAGTGGGATTTTGGGGCGATTTGGAGGAGTTTTGGGGTGTCTAGGGAGGATTTGGGGGTTTTAAGAGGGTTGGGGGTCTTGGGGTGTCTTGGGGAGATTTTGGGGGATTGGGAAAATTTGAGGGGATTTTGGGAGAGTTTGCAGATTTTGGGGTGTCCTGGGGGATTTTGGGAGAATTTTGGGGGATTTTGGGGTGTCTGTGAGATTTTGAGGGATATGGGGCTCAGGGGTCACTGGGGGGTTCATGGGGGTTTGAGGTCACTTTTGGGGTTTTTGTGGTACTTTTGGGGTCACTTTTGGGGTCTTTTGGGGTCCAGGGCTGACTATGGGGTCCTGGTGATCCCAATCTCTCAGAGGATTTTCAGGGTGGCTTTTGGGGTTCTTAGGGTGATTTTGGGGTTTTAGGGCGGTTTTGGGGTATTTTTGGGGTCACTTTTGGGGTTTTTCCCCAGCTGCCCACGCTGGCCCAGGAGCTTCACTGGGGTCACTGTGGGGTCACTGCAGGGTAACTGGGGTCACTCTGGGGTCACTGTGCAGATCCAAATCTCTCAGGTTTATGGGATGGTTTTAGGGTTATTTAGGATGTTTTAGGTTTATTTAGGGTGTTTTGAGTTTTCTCCCCCAGCTGCAGCCATGGCCACCCTGGCCCAGGAGCTGTCACTGGGGTCACTCTGGGGTCATTATGGGCTTGTTATGGGGTCATTATGGGGTCACTGTGCCCCAGGGGTTTATGGGATGGTTTTTAGGATTATTTAGGGTTATTTAGGATATTTTTAGGATGTTTTTGGGGTTTTTTTCCTGTCCCCAGCTGCAGCCATGGCCACCCTGGCCCAGGAGCTGCTGCCCTGCTGGAGTCACTGTGGGGTCACTGTGGGGTCACTGTGGGGTCGCTGTGTCTCAGGGGTTTATGGGATGGTTCTGGGATGGTTTTAGGATTCTTTAGGATTATTTAGGATATCTTTGGGATAATGCTAGGGATTGAGTGTTTTCTATTACTGTGTCAATTTAAAGAATTTTTCCCATTATCATGCCAATGGAGCTGGCCGGGTTACACCCAGGACCTTTGACGACTCTGGACAAAGGGGTCGGTGGGAGCGGCTCGGAGGCTCTCGTGCTTCCGGAGGGACTCGTGTTCCCGGCGAGCTCGGAGGAGGACGCCCCGTCTGCAGCCCCGCGGCCGAACGCAGGAGAGCCAGACCCTCTGCGATCACCTGCCCTGCATCTGCCCCGCTGTAGCCTCCTGCCTCTGCGGACACAGCTGATCACCCGGACACAGACGGTGAGCGAGGAGCTGCCCTCTCCAGCCGCTCCCACCCGAGACCGGCGTGGCCGCTGTCGCCCCTCCTGCCTCCGCTCCCGCCGCTTCTCTGAAGCTGCCGGGTTTTGTTCCAGCTGCAGCAGCAGGACTGAGTGCAGAGAGAGTGTGTGCCTGCAGCTTGAGAAAGGACTGGGACCGAGTTATCTGTTCTGTGTTGTTGGTAATTTTAACAACTGCTGTTGTTTCTGCTTGTACGGTTAGATATATTAGTAAAAGAGCTGTTCTTCCTACCCCTTATCTCTGCCTCAGAGTCCTTGATTCAAACAATTATAATACTTGGGGGGAGTGGAATTAAGGTCTCTATTTCAAAGGAAAATTTCTGCCTTTATCGGCAGACACCTGTTCTTCAAACCAGGACAGACATATATACTACACTTTCACTATTCATTATGCACATAATGTTTATATTACTAAAATTTATTGATATTTTATGTATATATATATATTTACATAAATATGCATGTTTATATTTTTCAATAATAATTATTAAAAAGCTCTGCTTCTAACCAAATAGAAAAAAACCACCTTAATTTTTAACTATATTTAAATATATTTTTCCATTTATATATCACATATTTATATCTGTAATTTATATATTATGTATATGGTACTGTAATATATATGATATTATTTATATTATGTCCCACATATATACTTCTATTTGTTTATATTTTACAGCAAGTGCTCATGGGATAGCATTCAGTGCTTAAAACCCTTAAAAACAACGAGCCAGTAAAACATCTGAGACTAAAAAATGGCACTCCCAGCCTGAGAAAAAAATAAAGAAGATGAAATCACCCACCAGAGCTTTTTCCCCTTGTCGCCATGACATGAACAGCACTCGGCCGCCATGACACCCCTAGACCAAGAGCCACCAAATGTCTCCCCAGGGACTCTCCCAAGGATGGAAGCCCCGGCTCTGCTGCACAGCAAAGCTGATCTCCTCCTCCTCCGCATCATCCACCAGGAGCAGCGGCGCTGTGCGTGACCCCTCGGGCCCCACCCAGAGCTGATTTTTAATAAAGACCTTGAAAAAGGAGCTGGTCTCCTGGCCCATTCATTACAGAGACCAAGACTGGGAACAGAATCAACACCAGAAATGAGACCAGCACCGCTCCAGAACTGGAACTGAGACTGTGACAGTGACTGAGACCAAAACCAGCCCCAGAATTTGGGACCAAGACTGAGACCAGCACCGACAACGGGACAGTCACCAGGAGAGATCCAAGACTGCTCTGGGACCGGAACCAAGACTGGCACTGGCACCAGAATTGAGATTGGCACTGCTCTGGCACCAGAACCGAGACTTAGATTGGCACTGGGAGCACTCTGGGAACAACACCAGCACTGGTACCAGGACTGGAACTGGGACCGCTCTAAAACCAAGACCAAGACCGACAGTGAGTCCAAGACTGAAAACAGAACTGGCACCGGCACTGAGACTGGTGCCACTGTCGGACCCAGACTGAGAGCAGCACTGTGGAAGCTGAGACAGAGAGTGCTGTGGATTTAATTGGCATTTGCAGTTTGATAACCAGGACACCTTGGCAAGAACAAACAGAGCTTTGACAATTACAAGAAGATTGGATCAAGACTGGTGACAGAAAAGAAGATTGAACTAAATAAGGAGAAATGCGAAGTCTGGGTGATGTTAACGCCTTGAATGTAGACAAAAACTTACTTCCTTTCTAAAAATGGTGTATAGGCAAATGTAGCTCACAATAGATTTGGATTCTGATCATGAGCCCGCAGTCTCTGTCTCTCTCTATCATCGATAAAATGGCCCAGGACTGGAACCAAGACCAAGACTGGGAACAGAACTGACACCTGAACCGAAACCGGAACACCTACAAGACCGCCACTGGCACTGGGACTGAGACTGAGCCAAACCAGCCCCAGAACTGGAACTGGGACCAAGACTGAGACCAAGAGAGACAGTAGAGCCGCCAACGGGAGAACTCCGGGACTGAGACTGAGAGCGGCACCAGAACCAACACCGAGACTGATGCAATTCTAAGACCCACTGGGACTGAGACCAGCACCGCTCTGGGATCAAGATCGACACCAGAACGAGCACAGGGAGTACTCGGGGACTGCTCCAAGACTGAGATCGACACTGCGACCAGAACCGAAACCGAGGCTGACACCAGGAGTGCTCCGGACTGAGAGTGAGACGAGGTTGGCACCAGGACCGGGATCAGCACCAGGATCACACTGTGAGCACTCATTAACTCTGGGGACTTCTGGCTGTGCTCCCGTGCGGGACTGGAAGGGACCCTGGGTGGGGCGGGACCGCCTCGGTTGGCATCGTTCTGGAGCAGCCATCCCGGTCCATATGATCCCAGTTTGTACAATCCCAGTCTGCATGGCCCTGATCCATCTGGTCCCAGTCTGTGCAGTCCCAGTCTGGAGGATCCCAGTCCATGTGATCCCAGCCCCCATGATCCCAGTCTGCATGGTCCTGCATGGCTCACACTGCCAGGCTCTGGAATTCCAGTTCCCAGCCAGGAAAAGTTGTTCCTGCCCATCCTAGTTTTGGTTCTCCAATTTGAGATTTCCCAGCCAAGGCACCCATTTATGTCACAGCTTTAGCATCCCGATCCTGTTCCCAATCCTATTCCCAATCCCTATCTCATTCCCGTTTTTATTCTCAATCTTCTTCCCATTCCCCTTCCTGATGCCTTTCCCAGTCCTGTTCCTGGTCCTGATCCCAATCTCATTCCTATTCCCATTCCAATCCTAATCCCATTCCTGTTCCCAATCCCTATCTCATGCCCAATCCCTATCTCATTCCCATTCCCAATCCTGTTCCTGTTCCCATTCCCAATTTCGTTCCCATTTCTGATTCCGATCTCATTCCCAGTCTCGATCCCTTTCCCAATTCCAATCCCTTTCACATTCCCAATCCCTATTTCCATTCCCATTCTCTAATTCCATTCCCATTCCCAATCCTTTTCCATTCCTGATCCTGTTTCCTTTCGTGTTCCCATTCCCATTCTCAATCCCAAACCCAATCCCATTCCCATTCTCAATCCTGTTCCCATTCCCATTTTCTTTCCCAATTCCAATCCCGTTCCTGTTCCCAATCCTGTTCCAAATTCCCAATCCCAAACGTTATCCCACTCCCATTCCCAATCCTTATCCTGTTGCCATTCCCAATCCTGATCTCATTCCCGTTTCTGATCCCTCATTCCCAGTCTCGTTCCCATTCCCAATCCTGAAGCTGTTCCCAATCCCATTGCCGATCCTGATCCTATTCCCAATCTCATTCCCAATCCCAATCCTGATTCTCTTCCCAATCCCATTCCCAATCCCTATTTCATTCCCATTCCTGTTCCCATTCCCAATCTCAATCCTGCTCCGAATCCCATTCCCATTCTCAATTCTGTTCCCATTCCCATTCCCAATCTCATTCCCGTTTCTGATCACAATCTCATTTGCAATCTCGATCCCTTTCCCAATCCTGATCTTGGTTCCCATTCCCAATCCCTATTTCATTGCCAATCCTGATCCCGTTCCCAATCCTGTCCCCAATCCCATTCCCATTCCCAATCCTGATCCTGTTCCCAATTCTGATCCTGCCGCTGTTTTCAGAGAATCATTTTAAATCTCAACCTCTACCCCAAACCTGGGGGTGTCCAAAACCCCCAAATCCTGGGGTCAAACACCCCAAACCCCAAATTTGGGATCAAAACCCCCAATCCCCAAACGTTGGGGTTTGAAATATTTGGGGTGTCCAACCCCTCTGATCCCAAAATTTGGGGTTAAAGCCCCCTGATCCCCAAATTCTGGGGTCAAAACTCCCCAAAACCCAAACCCTGGGGTGTCAATACCCCCAAATCTCAAATTTTAGGATCGCCCACCCCCTCAATTCTCAAACTCTGGGGTTAAACCCCCAAATCCCCATAATTTGGTGTCCAACCCCCCCAAATCCCAATCTTTAGGACCAACACCCCCAAACCCCAAATCCTGAGGTGTAAAACACCCTTGACCCCAAATTTTAGGATCAAACCCCTCAGACTCCAAACCTTGAGGTGTCAAACCCCCAATTCCCAAACTCTGGGGTTTGAAATATTTGGGGTGTCCAACCCCCGATCCCAAAATTCTGGGGTCAAACCCCCTGATCCCAAACCCTGGGGTGTCAAACCCCCCAAACTTTAGGATCAAACCTCCCCCATCCCCAAACTTTGGGGTCAAACCCACCTGACCCCAAACTCCCCTCCAAAACCACTCCACCCTGGGGGCACAGCAGGGGTCATCTGGGGTTTATTTGGTGTTGATTGGGGATTGATTTGGGGTTGATTTGGGATTTATTGTGGATTTATTTGGGGTGGGGGCAGTGCCAGATGCAATGTCTGCACAGAGACCCTGGGTACAATGCTGGGGGTGGGAAAAACCCAAAAACCCCTGGAAACCCCAAAACCCCTGGGGAACCCTAAAAGTGAATTTGCGGTGGGAAAAGGAGATTTTGGGGTAAAAGGGAAGAAATTGGGATATAAAAATGAGATTTTGGGATGGAAAAGGAGATTTGGGGAGGAAAAAGGGTTTAGAGTAGGGTTTGAGGATTTGAGGTCAGGATTTTGGGGTGGAAAAGGGATTTGGGATTGAAAAGAGATTTTGGGTGGGAAAAGGGATTTTGGGGTGGACAGGAAAGGATTTTGGGATTGAAAAGTAGATTTGGGGTGGGAAAAGATTTTGAGGTGGAAAAGGGATTTGGATGCTCAAAAGATTTAGGGTGTGAAAGGAGAATTTGAGCTGGGAAAAGGAGAATTTGGGGTCTGAAAAGGACATTTGGGGTGCACAAAGAAGGATTTTTGGGGTTGGAAAAAGAGGATTTGGGGTTTAAAAAACAGATTTGGGATAAAAGAAAGGAGGATTTGGTCCGAGCTGAACTTACCTGGGGAGTGGGGGCAGGTGGGAGGTTTGGGGCAGGGTCAGGACCATTTCTGGGGCAGTTTTGGGGGTATTGAGGGGCGGTTTTGAGGCGTTTCTCTGGAATTTTGGGGTATTCCAGGCCCATTTTTTCGGGTTTGGGGTGTTTCAGGTGGGTTTGGGTCACTTTTGGCGAAGGAGATCTTCATGGCGTTGCTCTGGGATTTTGGGGTGTTTTGGGGTACTCAGGGGCAGTTTTGAGGCGTGTCTCAGGGATTTTGGGGCGTTGCTCTGGGATTTGGGGTGTTTCGGGGCAGTTTTGCCAAAGCCTCCCCAAACGCACCTCAGACCCCTCAATTCCCCTCAGACCCCCCAAATCGCCCCAAATCCATTCGGGACCCACTTCACACCCCTCACTTCCCTCAGACCCCCAGCTTCCCCATGTCCCCCGGCTCCACCTCAGATACCCCAATTCCCCCAAAGCTTCCCCAGACCCTCAGTTCCCTCAGAGACCCCCAAAGCACCTCATTTCCCCGGCCCCACCTCGGACCCTCAATTCCCCACAGAGCCCCCACATCCATTCCAGACCCACCTCAGACCCCTCAATTCCCTCAGACCCCCTAAATCCCCCATTTCCCCAAAGCCTCCCCAAAAGCACCTCAGACTCCTCAATTCCCTCAGATTCCCCCAAATCCCCCATTTCCCCGGCCCTACCTCAGGTTCCTACACAGCCGATCTCCCGTCACGCTCTGTCCGCCACGCGCAGGCCCCTCCCAGCCAATAGCGGCGCGCCTCTCCCCGAGCCAACCAATCAGCGCGCGGCTCCCTCAGCAACACCCGCCTCCCCGCGCGGGGTTCCTGGGGAGGTCCCAGGGTTGGTTTGGGGTTCCTGGGGGTCCCAGCCCACCCTGACCGGGCTCTGGGGGTTTTGGGGAGGGATCCCCCTCAGTTTGGGGGTCTCCCACGGTGCCCCCTCCCCAAAAAGTCTCGAGGGTCCCTGGAAGTGGCTCCTGTTCCACCGGCCCGTGCCCCCTGATCCAGGACGGGCCCCAGTGAGTCTGGGGGCTTCGGGGGGCTGAGAGTTTGGGGGTTCTGGAGGGGTTTTGGGGCTGGGGGATCTGGGGGCTCTGGAGAAACCCTAAAACCCCCAAAACCCCTGAAATCCCCTAAATCCCCCAAATCCTCCCCGAAATCCCCCAAATCTCCTCAAATTCCCCCAAAACCCCCAAAGATCTCCCAAAATCCCTCAAAATCCCCTGAAAATCCCCCAAAATCTCCCTAAATTGCCCCAAAACCCCCAAAATCCCTCCAACCCCCTCAAAATCCCCCAAAATCCCCTTGAAATCCCCTTGAAATCCTCTAAATTCCTCCCAAATCTCCCCAAAATCACCAAAATCCAACCAAGAATTCCTGAAATCCCCCAAAATCCCACCAAATCCCCAAAATCTCCCAAAATCCCCCAAATCCACCCCAAAATCCCTCAAAATCCCCTGAAAACCCCCAAAATCTTTCCAAAATCCCCCAGAATCCTCTGAAACCCCCCAAATCCTCCCTAATCCCCTGAAATCTCCTAAAATTCCCCAAAATCCCTGAAATCCCCATAATCCCCCAAATTTCCCAAATCCTCAAAATCCCAACACAAATTCCTGAAATCCCCCAAATCCGCCCAAATCCCCCAAAATCCCTGAAATCCCTCCTGTGGGAGCCCAGGGTGTTCCCTGGCCTCCCTGGGGGTCTCAAAACCCCTGGCGAGGGTCTCAAAGAGCCCTGAGTGAGACCCAGGTGTCTCAGGCGCTGAATTCAAACCCCTGGGGAAATTACCAACACAGAGGGAATGGAAACAAGCCACCAAAATCAGTAAAGTGTAAATGAGACTGTTAGAACGTAGATAAATAGACTTTTGGGGATGTTTGTGATAAGGGACACGTGGCCAAGATGGAGAATTTGGGGTGTGGATACCTCTTCCTCCTCCTTCTCCGTGCCATCCGTGCTGGGTGACATGCTGGCACTGTCAGGTTGGATGGGGACACGGCTGGGCAGTTTAACACAGTTGGATTGCATTGGAAAGTTGTTACAAACATCCAGCACGGAATGCAGACTGTAGAAGATCAGCCCTGCCCTCAGCAGGCAGATTCCATCCTGGGTGCCCGGCTGGACAGACGCTGTGAGCCGGGCAGAGAGTTCCTGAGACAAGGAACAATCAACAATCCTTGGAGCCTCTGAAACCGTCTGCTGCAATCTCTCATCGGCGCCTGGGGGAAAACCAGGATTTGAACCACTGCATGTCCTCCTGAGGGGATCCCGGGGCTAAGGAGACACCTCGGGCAGCGACACCTCCAAATTCCCCAAAATCCCCCTAAAACCCCCAACATCCCCCAAATCCACCCAGGAATTCCCTGAAATCTCGGAATCCCCCAAAATTCTCCCCAAAATTCCCCAAAATCCCCCAAACCCCACAAAAATCCCCAAATCCTCCCAAAATCCCCCTGAAATCTCCTAAAATTCCCCAAAATCCTAAAATCCTCCCAAAGTCCTGAAATCTCCTAAAATTCCCAAAATCCCCCAAATCCTCCAAAATCTCTCAAAACCCCCAAAATCCACCCCAAATTCCTGAAAATCCCCAAATTCCCCAAAAATCTCCCAATCTCCCCAAAATCTCCCAAAATCCCCCAAAATCCTCCACAAATCCCTGAAATCCCCAAATCCTCCAAAATCCCTTGAAATCCACTACAATTCCTCAAACCCCCAACACCTGAAATCCCCATATGTCCCCCAAACCCCTCCAAAATCCCCCAAACCACCCCAAAACCGACTGAAAACCCCAAAATCTCCCCACATCCTCCTAAAATTCCCTTAAAATCTCCTAAAATCCCCCAAAATCCCCCAAAAGTCCCCAAAATTGCCCCAAAACCCCCAAATCCCCCAAATTCTCCCAAAATCCCCTGAAATCTCCTAAAATTCTCAAAAATCTCCCAAATCCTTGCAAAATCTTTCAAAATCTCCCAAATTCCCCCAAAACCACTGAAAATCCCCAAATCTTCAAAAATCTCCCAACCCTCAAAAATCTCTCCAACATCTCCAAAATCCCCCAAAATCTCTCCACAAATCCCCTGAAATCCCCAAATCCTCCAAAATCCCCTGAAATCTGCTAAAATTCCCTCAACCCCCCAAACCCTGAAATCCCCTAAATGTCCCCCAAACACCCTCCAAAATCTCCTAAACCACCCCAAAACCCACTGAAAACCCCAAAGTCACCCCAAATCCTCCTAAAATTCCTTAGAAATCTCCTAAAATTCCCCAAAATTACTCAAAATCACCCCAAAATCTCTCCAACATTGCCCCAAAACCCCAAAATCTCCCCAAATCCTCCCAAAATCCCCTGAAATCTCCTAAAATCCCCCAAAATTGCCCCAAAACCCCAAAATCCCCCAAATGCCCCCAGGAATTCCCTGAAATCCCCCAAATCTGCCCCAAATCCTCCCCAAACCCCCAAATCCCCCCACCCCCAGGTGTGGGCTGGTGGCCCTGGCCATGGCCGGGGCTCTGCTGGGACCCCCCGGCCCCAATTGGGTCTGGGGGCTCTGCTGGACACGGCGCGGGCCAGGGGCTGCAGCCCCACGGGGAGATGTGCTCAGGGGGTTGGGGGTTTGGGGATTTTGGGGATTTGGGGAATTTAGGAGATTTTGGGGTTTTCAGGAGATCTTGGGGGATTTTGAGGAGATGGGGATTTCAGGAATTTTGGAGGATTTTGGTGGATTTTGGGGGATTTTGGAAAATTTGGGGAGATTTTGAGGGGTTTTGGGGAGAATTTTGGGGTGTCCCAAGGGGATTTGGGGTGTCTGGGGGATTTTGGGAGATTAGGGGCAATTTTGAGGGATTTGTGAGGATTTTGAGGGATTTTGGGGATTTTGGGGGTTAGGAAAATTTTGGGGATTTTGACGGGGTTTTAGGGAGAATTTGTGGATTTTGGCGTGTCCAAGGGGATTTTTGGAGAGTTTTGGGGGATTTGGGGTGTCTGGGGTGGATTTTGGGGTGTGAGGGGATTTTGAGGGCGTTTTAGGAAAATTTTGGGGGATTTTGAGGAGGTTTGGGGAGAATTTGGGGGTTTTGGGGTGTCCTGGGGGATTTTGGGGAGTTTTGGGGAGATTTTGGTGGATTTGGGGATTTTGGAGATTTCAGGGGATTGGGGAGGATTTTGGGGAGATTTTGGGGGATTTCAGGGAATTCTTGGGGTGGATTTTGGTGATTTTGGGGAGATTTTGGGAAGATTTAGGGAATTTCGGGGATTTTGGGGGATTTCAAGGGGATTTTGGGGGAGTTGGAGGGATTTTGGGGGTTTTGGGGCAATTTAGGGAGATTTTGGGGTTTTCAGGGGATTTTGAGGGATTTTGGGAGATCTTTGGGGGTTTTGGGGAATTTGGGGATTTTGGGGAGATTTGGGAGGATTTGGGGGATTTAGGGGATTTCAGGGGTTTTGGGGGATTTTAGGGTTTCTGCAGAGCCCCCAGATCCCCCAGACTCCCCAAAACCCCTCCAGAACCCCCAACAGCCCCCCGAAGCCCCCAGACTCACTGGGGCCCGTCCTGGATCAGGGGGCACGGGCCGGTGGAACAGGAGCCACTTCCAGGGACCCTCGAGACTTTTTGGGAGGGGGCACCGTGGGAGACCCCCCAAACTGAGGGATCCCTCCCCAAAACCCCCAGAGCCCGGTCAGGGTGGGGCTGGGACCCCCAGGAACCCCAAACCAACCCTGGGACCTCCCCAGGAACCCCGCGCGGAGGCGGGTGTTGCTGAGGGAGCGCGCGCTGATTGGTTGGCTCGGGGAGAGGCGCGCCGCTATTGGCTGGGAGGGGCCCCGCGCGTGGCGGACAGAGCGTGACGGGAGATCGGCTGTGTAGGAACCTGAGGTAGGGCCGGGGAAATGGGGGATTTGGGGGAATCTGAGGGAATTGAGGAGTCTGAGGTGCTTTTGGGGAGGCTTTGGGGAAATGGGGGATTTAGGGGGTCTGAGGGAATTGAGGGTCTGAGGTGGGTCTGGAATGGATGTGGGGGCTCTGTGGGAATTGAGGGGTCCGAGGTGGGGCCGGGGAAATGAGGTGCTTTGGGGGTCTCTGAGGGAACTGAGGGGTCTGGGGAAGCTTTGGGGGAATTGGGGTATCTGAGGTGGGGCCGGGGGACATGGGGAAGTTGGGGGTCTGAGGGAAGTGAGGGTGTGAAGTGGGTCCCGAATGGATTTGGGGCGATTTGGGGGTCTGAGGGAATTGAGGGTCTGAGGTGCGTTTGGGGAGGCTTTGGCAAAACTGCCCCGAAACACCCCAAATCCCAGAGCAACGCCCCAAAATCCCTGAGACACGCCTCAAAACTGCCCCTGAGTACCCCAAAACACCCCAAAATCCCAGAGCAACGCCATGAAGATCTCCTTCGCCAAAAGTGACCCAAACCCACCTGAAACACCCCCAAACCCGAAAAAATGGGCCTGGAATACCCCAAAATTCCAGAGAAACGCCTCAAAACCGCCCCTCAATACCCCAAAACTGCCCCAAAACACCCCAAATCCCTTCAGGCTGCCCCAAAATCAACTAGAAACACCCCAAAATCCCATAGAAACACCCTAAAATCCCTCCAAACCACCCCAAAATGCCTCAAAGCTGCCCCCAAATATTCCAAAATTGCTCAAAACCAGCCCCAAACACCAAAAATCCCAGAAAACTGCCCCAGAAATGGTCCTGACCCTGCCCCAAACCTCCCAGCTGCCCCCACTCCCCCAGGTAAGTTCAGCTCGGACCAAATCCTCCTTTTTATCCCAAATCTTTTTTTAATCCCAAATCCTCTTTTTCCAACCCCAAAATCCTTCTTTGTGCACCCCAAATGTCCTTTTCAGACCCCAAATTCTCCTTTTCCCAGCTCAAATTCTCCTTTTCACACCCCAAATCTTTTGAGCATCCCAAATCCCTTTTCCCACCCCAAAATCTCCTTTTCCCACCCCAAATCCTTTTCCACCCCAAATCCTTTCCTGTCCACCCCAAATCCCCTTTTCCCACCCAAAATCTCCTTTTTCAATCCCAAATCCCTTTTCCCACCGAAATCCTGACCTCAAATCCTCAATCCCCACTCTAAACCCTTTTTCCTCCCCAAATCTCCTTTTCCATCCCAAAATCTCATTTTTATATCCCAATTTCTTCCCCTTTTACCCCAAAATCTCCTTTTCCCACCGCAAATTCACTTTTAGGGTTCCCCAGGGGTTTTTGGGGTTTTCCCACCCCAGCATTGTACCCAGGGTCTCTGCAGACATTGCATCTGGACCTGCCCCCACCCCAAATAAATCCCAAATCAACCCCAAATAAACCCTAAATGACCCCTGCTGTGCCCCCAGGGTGGAGTGGTTTTGGAGGGGAGTTTGGGGTCAGGTGGGTTTGACCCCAAAGTTTGGGGATGGGGGAGGTTTGATCCTAAAGTTTGGGGGTTGACACCCCAGGGTTTGGGATCAGGGGTTTGACCCCAGAATTTTGGGATCGGGGGGGTTGGACACCCCAAATATTTCAAACCCCAGAGTTTGGGAATTGGGGGTTTGACACCTCAAGGTTTGGAGTCTGAGGGGTTTGATCCTAAAATTTGGGGTCAAGGGTGTTTTACACCTCAGGATTTGGGGTTTGGGGGTTGGTCCTAAAGATTGGGATTTGGGGGTTGGACACCAAATTATGGGGATTTGGGGGTTTAACCCCAGAGTTTGAGAACTGAGGGGGTGGGCGATCCTAAAATTTGAGATTTGGGGTATTGACACCCCAGGGTTTGGGTTTTGGGAGTTTTGACCCCAGAATTTGGGGATCAGGGGCTTTAACCCCAAATTTTGGGGATCAGAGGGTTGGACACCCCAAATATTTCAAACCCCAACGTTTGGGGATTGGGGGTTTTGATCCCAAATTTGGGGTTTGGGGTGTTTGACCCCAGGATTTGGGGGGTTTTGACCCCCCAGGTTTGGGGTAGAGGTTGAGATCAAAATGATTCCCTGAAAACAGCGGCAGGATCGGGATTGGGAACAGGATCCGCATTGGGAATGAAATAGGATTGGAGTGGGAATGGGATTGGGATTGGGGACAGGATTGGGAACGGGATCAGGATTGGGAATGAAATAGGGATTGGGAATGGGGTACCAGGATCAGGATTGGGAAGGGATCGAGATTGCAAATGAGATCGGGATCAGAAACGGGAATGAGATCAGGATTGGGAATGGCAGGGATAAGGATTGGGAATGGGAGGGATAAGGTTTAGGATTGGGAATTGGGAACAGGATTGGAATTGGGAAAGAAATGGGAATGGGGTTTGGGAATGGGAACAGGATCGAGAATGGGAATCGGATTGGGGTTTGGGATTGAGAATGGGAATGGGAACACGAAAGGAAACAGGATCAGGAATGGAAAAGGGATTGGGAATGGGAATGGAAATAGGGATTGGGAATGTGAAAGGGATTGGAATTGGGAAAAGGATTGAGATTGGGAATGAGATTGGAATCAGAAATGGGAACGAAATTGGGAATGGGAACAGGAACAGGATTGGGAATGGGAATGAGATAGGGATTGGGCATGAGATAGGGATTGGGAACAGGAATGGGATTAGGATTGGAATGGGAATAGGAATGGGATCAGGATCAGGACCAGGAACAGGACTGGGAACGGCATCAGGAAGGGAACAGGAAGAAGATTGAGAATAAAAACGGGAATGAGATAGGGATTGGGAATAGGATTGGGGACAGGATCGGGATGCTAAAGCTGTGACATAAATGGGTGCCTTGGCTGGGAAATCTCAAAATGGAGAACCAAATTTAGGATGGGCAGGAACAACTTTTCCATGCTGGGAACTGGAATTCCAGAGCCTGGCAGTGTGAGCCATGCAGGACCATGCAGACTGGGATCATGGGGGCTGGGATGACATGGACTGGGATCCTCCAGACTGGGACTGCACAGACTGGGACCAGATGGATCAGGGCCATGCAGAGTGGGATTGTACAAACTGGGATCCCATGGACTGGGATTGTACAAACTGGGACCATATGGACTGGGATGGCTGCTCCAGAACGATGTGAACTGAGACGGTCCCGCCCCTCCCAGGGTCCCTCCCAGTCCTGCCCAGTCCCGTGTGGGGGCGCAGCCAAAACTCCCCGCAGTGAACAAGGAGGTCCCAGAGCGCTCCTGGTGTCGGTCTCTGTCCTGGTCCCGGTCTCAGTCTCAGTTTGGAGCAGTCCTGGAGCGCTCCTGGTGCTGATTCTGGTCCCGGTCTGAATCTCGATCCCGGAGCGGTGCTGGTCTCAGGCTCAGTCACGGTCCTATAGCGGTGCCAGTCTTGGTGCCGGTTTCGTTTTCAGTTTTGGTCTCAGTCTCGGAGCGGTTCCGGTCCCAGTGCTGGTACTGGTGCCAGTGTTGATCCCAGAGTGCTCCCAGTGCCAATGTCACTGTCAGACCCAGTCATGGAGCGGTGCCAGTCTCAGTTCTGGTGCCGGTGCCGCTCTCAGTCTCAGTCCTGGAGCTCTCCTGGTGCCCGTCCCAGTGTCGGTGCTGGTCTCAGTCTTGGTCCCAGCGGAAATTCAGGGCCCAGTCTCGCTGTTGGTCCCAGTCTCAGTTCCAGTTCTGGAGTGGTGCTGGTCTCAGTTCTGGTGTCAGTTCTGTTCCCAGTCCTGGTCTCGGTCTCCTTTCTGATGTTGGTCTCAGTATTGATGCTGGTGCTGGTTCTGGTGTTGGTCTCGGTCTTGGTTCCAAAGATTTTAGGCCCATTTGGCTGATTTTATGCCAAAGTGGGATTTTAGACTGGATTTTAGGGCCCTTTTGGACAATGTTAGGCAAATTTGGATGATTTTAGATCACTCTTGTGTGGATTTGAGGTCCCTTTGGCTGATTTTTAGGCCAAACCTGGTGGATTTAGGCTGCATTTGAGGCCCTTTTTTGGTGATTTTAGGCCAAACCAGGCCCTTTAGGACTGCCTGGCCCTTTGGCCCCGCCCCTTTCCCTCACAGTTTCTGGCCTTTTCTGACCCCGCCCCTTTCCTCGGTTTCTGCCCATTTATTAGCCCCGCCCATTATACTCACAGCCCCTGTCAATCATTAACCTCTCCTCTTTTATTCAGACCGAGCCCTTGTGTTTGCCCCGCCCCATTCCCCTCTAAGCCCCGCCCATCTCCTGGCGCATTCACCCCGCGCATGCTCAGAACACCCAAAAGTGCTTCACCGCCATCTTTGCTGCTGGTCCCTGGCCCGGCTGCAGCGTGTCCGAGAGCTGCGGTGGGGCTGGAGGGATCTATAGGGGATCTGTAGGGGATCTGGAGGAGCCTGGAGGGGCTTTACTGCCCTGGGGAGTTTCTGGGGGTTTTGTATAGGGGATTTGGGCTTGTCTATAGGGGATTTGGGGGCACTGGGTAGTCTATAGGGGATCTATAGGGGATCTGTCGGGGACTGGGGGCTGAGGGTCTCTATAGCAGATTTGGGCTTGTCTGTAGGGGATTTGGGGGTCCCTTAAGGGGGATTGGGATTTTGATAGGGGATTTGGGGGCACTGGGTTTTCCCTAAAGGCACTCTGAGAGAATTATGGGGTCTACACCAGGAAGTTTTTTCAAATTTTGTGTACAAACATGGGAATTTTTAGGTTTCTATTGGGAATTTTTGAAATTTTGGGGACCTCAAATGGAATTTTGGAGGATCCCATAGGGAATTTTTGTGGTCTTTATAGGCAAACTTGGGTCCAAACATGGGAAGTTTGGGTTCTCTACAGGAAATTCTTGGGATCACCTTAGGGATATTTGAGAATTCAGGGTCCAAATGTGGGAATTTCTGCGTGAGAATTTTGGGTGCCAAAATACAGCAGTGAGCAGCTGGCATGAAGCCCATGAGACCCAGGGCTCTGATTTTAGGGTGATTTTGGCTCCCTTGGGGGGACTCAGGCCAGTTTGGGTGTGTTTAGGTCTATTTGGGTGATTTTAGGAAAAAGGAGGTGGTTCTAAGGTGATTTTAGGCCCATTTTTGTGATTTTTGGCAAAAGCAGGCATTTCAGGGTGGATTTTACAGACATTGAAGAGATTTAAAGGTGATTATGGCAACTTGGTGTGAGTTTTCAACCACTTTTGGCAGTTTGAGACCCTTTGGTTATATTTCAAACACATTTGGCTGATGTCAGGCCAAAGCTGATGGGGTTTTAGGCTGGATTTTAGGCCCTCTTTAGACATTATTAGGCACATTTGTATGATTTTACACCCCCTGGTGTGGATTTGAGGATTCTCTGGCTGATTTTAGGCCAAACCTGTTGGATTGAAGCTGCATTTGATGACTTTTATTGGTGATTTTGGGGCAAAGCGAATCTTTTTAGGACCTTTGGCCCTGCCCCTTTCCCCTCGGAGTTTCCGCCCTTCCCTTGACCCATCCCCTCCCAGTCCGGCGTTCGGAATGGGGCAGGAGGAGGAGGGAGGGGGGAAGAGACGGAGCGGCAGTAGAAGCAGGAGCGGACAAGGAACGATTTGAGCGCCAGCCCGGAGCTGCCTGAACTCGCAGCCCCCCCGGGACCATCGCCCCCCATCCCCCAGGTGCCCGGGGAGGGGGAGCTTGCCGCAAATATCCCGGGGGGTCCCTGACTTTAGGGAATTTTGTGGGAGCTGTTTGGATCTTGCCTGGCTCCAGAGGTGCAAATGGCCCTCGGGGGGACATCGAGGGGTCCGCGGGAGGTGTTTTTGGGGGTCCCAGTGAGTGCGGGCAGAGCCCCGGCGGGGGGCAGAGGGATGCGGGTCCCCCCGCGGTGGGGGTTGGGCTTCCCGGGCCGGGCCCTGCGAGCTCTGCCGGGGCCACGTGGGGAGCGCGCGGGAGCGGCGGGATCGGCGGGGGGACAGCGGTTTTGGGGAGCCCCGGGAGAGGCGCGGCTTCCCTGAGCGGGAGCGCAGAGAGAGGAGAGCCCCAGAAGGGCAAAGCGGGGAGCCCGAGAGGGGGACCCCTGGCATTGCCGGGACCCCGGCGGGGGGTGCTGGGGCTGGAGGGGCGGCATGGCCGGGAAAGGGCTTCGGGGCTCCCGGTGCCGCCAGTGGCTGCTCCCAGCATGAGCCCAGTTGCTCCCCGCGTGTGCTTCCAGTTTCCTCGGCACTCCCAGCATGAGCCCGGTCACTCCCAGCCATTCCCTATTATGATGGAATTTGCCCCAGCACGGACCCAGTGGCTCCCAGTTCCTCCCAGGGTCACCGAAACTGAGAGAAAATAAGAAAACCTCTGACAACAATTTCTAACTGGTTCAGAGACAATCCTTCCATGACACTCCGTTTTTAGGAGATTTTTCAAATCTTTTTTCCAGTCAGTACTCATAGAAATGGATTGGGTCAGTGTTCATTGGTCTCAAGTTGCAACCACTCAATTCCTTATATTCCATCATATTTTGGATCCGGTTTCTCCCCTTCTGATGTTAATTAGATCTCCATTCTGTGATTTTATCAGTCTTTTCAGAGGAGGTGTCTGCAATTTGCCAGAGGCACAGTCCGGGGTGGATGTTCCTGGGTGGCCACTGATGTTCTGTTAATGGCCGCTGATGGCCCTTGAGCATTCCAGCTGCTCCCAGTGTGTTGATGTGTTGAGTTCATCCAAGCCCACCTGGTGCAGCAATGCCATGCAAAGAATATAAACAGTTTTTTAGAGAAAAGGCAAACAAAATATCTTGATTAATATTACAGAAAATTTTTAAACTGATACATTTTCCAACACCATTTTGGTCCAGTTTGATCCCAGTTCTCCCAGCTGCTCCCAGCAGAGTCCCAGTTACTCCCAGTACTATCCCAGTATGAGTCCAGTCTCTGCCAGCAGGGCCCCAGTCACTCACACTTGCCCCCAGTTGCCCCAGCATGGTCCCAGTTTTCCCCCAGCCCATTCCCAGTCGCTCCCAGTTAGGTCCCAGTCACCACCCCTGTGGTCTCAGACACTCCCAGTATATCCCAGTTGCCTTGAACAATCTCATAGTCATTCCCAGGCACTCCCAGTTACCTCAGCGTGGTTCACTTGCCCCAGTTTTATCCCAGTATCCCCTGGAATAGTCCCAGTGCCTCTCAGCATTGTTTTGTGGTTTTTTGTTTGGATGGGGAGGGAAGTGTTTGGAGAATGCAAAACTCCAAAGCTGATCCCAGTCACTCCCACTCAGTCCCTATTCTGATGCAGTTCCCTCCTTGCATGTTCCCAGTTGCTCCCAGTTCCTCCCTTTTTCATCCAGTGTGTTCCCAGCTCTCCCAGTCGCCCCCAGTATAGTCCCAGTCTCTCCCAGTATGAGGCCATGGCCCCCAAGTGCTCCCTGTCAATGCCAGCATGACCCCAGTAGCCTCCAGTATAATCCCTGTGACTCCCTGTCTCTCCCAGTATATCCCAGTCACCCCCAGCATGCTGCCAGTCACTCTCACTTCTTCCCACTTGCTTTCAGCATGATTCCAGTTGTTCACAGCCACTCCCAGTCCATCCCAGTATGATTCCAGTCACCCTCAGTGTGATCCCAGTCTCACCCAGCATGGACCCAGCTGCTCTCCCTGTGATCCCAGGATGATCCCAGTTGCTGTCAGCATCGTTCCAGTTGTTCCCAGTTCCTCCCAGAATGGTCCCTAGAATAGCCCCAGTCTCTCTCAGCATTGTCCCACTATCTCCCAGTTGCCCCCAGTGTGGTTCCAGTCCCCCCAGTATGGTTACAGACACTCTCATTGTATCCCAGTTTGTCCAGTAAAGTTCTTGTTATCTCAAAATGATCCCATTCCTTCCCAGTTATTCCCAGTTGTCTCCAGTCTGATCCCAGTTTCTGTCAGTGTCCCATACTCCCAGTTGCTCCCAGTATGATCCCTATTCTGGCCTCAGTCCACCCAGCATGGTTCCAGTACCTTCCAGTTGATCCCAGTAGCTCCCAATGTGTCAGCATTTTCCTCCCATCATGGGCCCAGTGGCTCCCAGTAACCCCCAGCCAGGTTCCATTCCCACCCTCTGTAATTCTAATGGCTCCAAGGATGATCCCAGTAGGACCTGTAGTCACCCCAAGTATGGTTCCAGTCATCTCCAGTATGACCCCAGTCACTCCCAGATCCTCGCAGTATTCTTCCAGTCATGCCCAGAGTGAATCCCAGTCAATCCCAGTATGGTTCCAGTTGTGACCAGCCCTTCTCCATCATTCCCAGTCTGATTGCAGTATGATCCCAGTCATTCTCAGATATTCCCAGTACTATTCCGGTCACTCCCAGTACAATCCCAGCCATTTCCAGTAGGATCCCAGTATGACTCTGACATGGGCACAGCTACTCCCATTATCATCCAGTGTGGTTCCAGTTGCTCCCATTTCCCTCACTGTGGTTTCAGTCTCTCCCAGTGCATCCCAGTTGCTGCCAGCATGTTCCCAGTCACGTCCAGTTGCTGCCAGTATGATCCAGTATGATCCCAGTCCTTCTGAGCATGGTTCCAGTTCCTCCCAGTGTAATCCCAGCTGCCCCCAGGTGCCCCAGCACAGTCCCAGTCACTCCACAGATGATCCCAGTCCCTCCCAGCATGGTCCCAGTCATTCCCAGTTGCCCCCAGTACAGAGTAGTAGCTTCCACTGACTCCCCAGTAGCCCCTGCATGGACACAACTGTTCCCAGTATGGTTCTAGTCCCCCCACTATGATTACATACAGACTTATATCAGTTCTCCCAGCTACCCCTAGCACAGTCCCAGTCACTCCCGGTACTATCCCAGTATGAGTCCAGTCTCTGCCAGCAGGGCCCCAGTCACTCACGCTTGCTCCCAGTTTCCCCAGCATGGTCCCAGTTTTCCCCCCAGCAGATTCCCAATCGCTCCCACTGAGGTCCCAGTCACCACCCCTATGGTCTCAGACACTCCCAGTATATCCCAGTTGCCCTGAACAATCTCGTAGTCATTCCCAGGCACTCCCAGTTACCTCAATGTGGTTCAATTGCCCCAGTTTTATCCCAGTTGTCCCTGGAATAGTCCCAGTGCCTCTCAGGATGGTTTCTTTACTTTTTTTAGCGAAGGGAATGTTTGTAGAATGCAGAACTGCAAAGCTGAGCACAAAATGCCCCTTGGGGGACACTGGGGGGTCCCGGTGGCAGCTGCCGGCAGAGGCAGCCTGGAGGAGCAGAGCCCTGTGTCCCCCAGGAGCCCAAAGTGGGGAGCCCAGAGAGGGGGGAGCGCCGCCATTGGCGGGACCCTCAACAGCCTGGAGAGGGGCAGGGGGGACTCCTTGGACCCCCAGCACCCCAAAGCAGAGAATAAGGGAGGATGGACCCCGGGACCCCAAAATCCCCCATCATCCCTAAATGGGGAGAGGGAAGAGGGGAGCTTTTTGGATTGCTGGGACTCCCAGCAGCCTGGGGAGGGCGGGCACCGAGTAGATGGGGGACCCCCAATAGAAGCGTGACCCCCAGCAGCTGGGACAGGGGGGAACTCCCAAACACCAAAGGGAGGGACCATTGCCAGGAACTCCTGGGAGGCATTTTCAGGGCTGAATGTTGGTGTTTGGGAGGTTTTGATGGAGCCCAGATGCCCGGGGACTTCTAGAGATGGACTTGGGCAGGAGGAACCCCCAACACAACGCGCTCATCCCTTGTTTTTCCCCAAACCAGGATTTCCCAAACCTTGGCCTGGTGGAGGAGGAGGAGGCTGCAAGGAAGAGGAAGATGGCCCAGGAGCCCCAGGCAGGTGAGGAGGAAGTCAGTGCCCCTTTCCCCCTCTGTCCTGCTCCATCTCCCAGCCCAGCACGGCCCCGGCTGCAGGACACCCCGCTGGCGACACCGACCTGCCGGGGACGCACTGGGGGGATCTCCTTCCCCTTCCCTCTGGCACGGAGGCAAATCCCATCCTCTCCTTGTCCTTCCTCGCCCAGACAAGGAGCTGAGCACGGAGAGCAGGGAGGACAAATCCCCACGGCAGAACCTGGTGGAAGAGGCCGTTTGCAGCGGCTCCACGGCGCAGGAATCCAACGGGGAGGAAAAGCCGCGGAGATCCCGCACCAGGAGGGGCTGCAAACGCAGATCGCGGGGATCTGAGGAGGAAAGACCCAGCCTGGGCCGGGCAGGCGGCCGGAGATGGAGCCAGAGCTCGCACCTGGTGGTCCATGAGCAGCTTCGTGATGGGGAGAAGCGCCACAAGTGCTCGGAGTGTGGGATGAGCTTCAGATGGAGGTACCTCCTGATCCGCCACCAGAGGATCCACACTGGGGAGAGGCCCTACGAGTGTGGGGAGTGTGAGAAGAGCTTTCACACCAGCAACCTTCTCGTCAGGCACCAGCGTACGCACAGAGATGAGAAGCCCTTCCGCTGCCCTGACTGTGAGAAGGGATTCAGACGAAACTCCGACCTCATCTCCCACCGACGCATCCACACTGGGGAAAAGCCCCACAAGTGTGAGGAGTGTGGGAAGAGCTTCAGCCTCAGCTCCACCCTGATCAGGCACCAGAGGATCCACACTGGGGAAAGGCCATACAAGTGTGGGGACTGTGGGAAGGGCTTCAGGCAGCATTCCAGCCTAATCTGCCACCAAAGGATCCACACTGGGGAGAAGCCCTATGAGTGCTCTAAGTGTGGGAAGAGGTTTCCCACCAGCTCTGATCTCGTCAAGCACTACCAGACACACACGGAGGAGAGGCCCTACGAGTGTCCTGACTGCGGGAAGGGCTTCAGGCAGAAGTCCAACCTCATCTGCCACCGGCGCATCCACACTGGGGAGAGGCCCTACGAGTGTGAGGAGTGTGGGAAGAGCTTCTCCCAGAGCTCAGCCTTGACCCAACACCAACGGAGGCACCGGTAAGGGAAGCCCTGCGAGTGCCCTGAGTGTGGGAAGAGCTCCGTGCACTGATCCAACTCCATCCCTCACTGCAGGACTCACGTTGGTCAGAGCCCTGGTGACCCACATTCCCTGGGGTCCCTATTGGGAAGACACCTGCCTGGTTATCCTTTTGTTTTGGCCTTCGTTTTTCTCTCTTGTCCGTCTCTTTGTGCTCCTAAAGCCAAGAGGGATCAATCTATCACCTCAAAACCTCCCAAATCCAAGTAAAAACACCTCAATTTTGACTCAAAAATGCTCAATCCAACTTCAAAGTGCCTTGTTCACTCCTCAAAACAACTCAATCCCACACAAACCTTACTGGATTACAGAGCCGCCAGGGTGAAAAGGGTTTGGAAAGGGAATGGGAGAAATGGGATCCAAATTTGGAGCAGTGGGATCGGGATTGTGTGGGACTGGCTGGGAGGGATGGTTTTGGTAATAAATAAAACTTTGGCAATTCCTGATTTCTGTCCCATTCTTTTTCAGTCAGTTCCAGTCCTGTTTTCAGTGGCACCTTCTCAACTGATTGTGTCCTCCTTTCTCTCCTGCCTCTCTCTGCCTGCTCTGTTTCTCTCTCAGGGTCTCCCTTGACCCAGGGCAGCTCCCACCAAAGACCCTGCCCTGATTCAATTCCCAGTGCAGGAGCTGCAACAGCCATGGGTGAAGTTGTGAAGGCTGGCAGTGAAATGTCCCTGTAAGATCTTGCTGCACTTGGCTTTTGGCCCCTTCTGAAGAGCTTTGCCTTCAAGGGCAGGAACATCTTTTCCTGCCTGGGAACTGGAATTCCAGAGCCTGGCAGTGTGAGCCATGCAGGACCATGCAGACTGGGATCATGGGGCTGGGATCACATGGACTGGGATCCTCCAGACTGGGACTGCACAGACTGGGACCAGATGGATCAGGGCCATGCAGACTGGGATTGTACAAACTGGGATCACATGGACTGGGATTGTATAAACTGGTATTGTATGGACCGGGATGGCTGCACCAGAACGATGCGAACTGAGTCAGTCCCGCCCCACCCCGGGGTCCCTCCCTGTCCCTCAAGGAGGTACAGCCAGAAGTCCTCAGAGTTAATGTGGAGGTCCCAGGGTGCTCACAGTGTGATCCTGGTGCTGATCCCTCTTTTGGTGCCAGCCTGTCTCACTCTCAGTCTCAGAGTACTCGTGTCAGCCTCGCTTTCGGTTCTGATCCCAGTGTCGATCTCAGTCTTGGAGCAGTACCTGAGTGCTCCCTGTGCTCGTTCCGGTCCTGGTGTCGGTCTCGATCCCAGAGCAGTGCTGGTCCCAGTCCCAGTGGGACTTACAGTCGCGCCAGTCTCGGTGTTGGTTCTGGTGCCGCTCTCAGTCTCAGTCCCGGAGTTCTTCCGTTGCTGGTTCCAGTGTCTGTCTTAGTCTCAGTCTTGGTCCCAGTTCCAGTTCTGGGGCCGGTTTGGGCTCGGTCTCAGTCCCAGTGCCAGTGACCGTCTTGTAGATGTGCCAGTTTCGGTTCTGGTGTCAGTTTTGTTCCCAGTCTTGGATTTTGGTTCCAGTCCTGGGGCCATTTTATTGATGATAGTGAGAGACAGAAACTGCGGGCTCATGATCAGAATCCAAATTTTATTGTGAGCTACATTTGCTTATACACCATTTTTAGGAAGGCAGTAATGTTTTACTATATTCTTTGCATTAAACATCACCCAGACAAACTTTACATTTCTCCTTATTTAGTTCAATCTTCTTTCCTGTCGCCAGTCTTGTTCCAATCTTCTTGTAATCATCAAAGCTCTGTTTGTTCTTGCCAGGGCGTCCTGGTTATCAAACTGCAAATGCCAATTAAATCCACAGCACTCTCTGTCTCAGCTTCCACAGTGCTGGTCTCAGTCTGGGTCCGATAGCGGTGCCAGTCTCGGTGCCGGTGCCGGTTCTGTTTTCAGTCTTGGACTCAATGTCGGTCTTGGTCTCGGTTTTAGAGCGGTCCCAGTCCCAGTGCTGGTACTAGTGTCGATGTTGGTCCCGGCGTGCTCCCAGTGCCAATCTCAGTCTCAGGCCGGTCCCATATTGGTGCCAGTCTCGGTTCTGGTGCCAGTATCAGTCTTGGTGCTGGTTCTGGTGCCGCTCTCAGTCTCAGTCCTGGAGTTCTCCTGATGCTGGTCCCAGTCCCAGAGCAGCCCTGGAGCTCTCCTGGTGCCGGTTCCAGTATTGGCATTGGTCTCAGTCCCAGTCTTTGTTCCAGTTCTGGAGCGGTGCTGGTCTCAGTTCTGGTGTTGGTTCTGTTCCCAGTCTTGGTCTCGGTCTCCATTCTGATTTCAGCCTCAGAAATGGTGCTGTTGCTGGTTTGGGGTGCTGACTTGGTCCCAAATCTTTCAGGCCCATTTATGTGAATTTTATATCCAAGCTGAGGTGTTTTAGGCTGGATTTTAGGTCCCTACAGACAATGTTAGGCCACTTTGGATGATTTTAGACATCTTTATGTGGATTTGAGGCCCCTTTGGCTGATTTTAGGCGAACCCTGCTGGAATTAGGATGAATTTCTGCACGTTTTATCTAATTGTAGGCCAAACCAGGCCCCTTTAGGACCATGTGGCCTTTGGGCCCAGTTCTTTCCCCTCACAGTTCCCGCCCTTTTCTGACCCTGCCCCTTTCCCCTCGGTTTCTGCCCATTTATTTGCCCCACTCATTTCTATTCCCAGCCCCTGTCAATCATTATCTACTCCCCTTTCCTTCAGACCGAGCCCTTGTGTTTGCTCCGCCTCATTCCCCTCTAAGCCCTGCCCATCTCTTGGCTGGTTCTTACTGAGCATGCTCAGAACACCCGTTAGTGCCTCCTGTGCGCCGCCATCTTTGCTCCTGGTCCCTCCGTCCAGCTGCAGCGTGTCCAAGAGCTGTGGTGGGGCTGGGGAGATCTATAGGGGATCTGTAGGGGATCCATAGGGGATCTGTAGGGGATCAGTAGGGGATCTGTAGGGGATTGGCATGGCTTTAAGGCCGTGGGCGGTTTCTGGGGGTCTGCAAAGGGGATTTGGGGTCTCTGTGGGGTCAATAAAGGGAGTCTGTGAGGTCTATAGGGGATCTGTAGGAGACTGGGGGATCTCAGTGTCTCTGTAGAGGATTTGGGCTTGTCTATAGGGGATTTGGGGGCTCTGGGGGTCCCTAAAGGCGCTCTGGGAGGTCTATAGGGGATCCACAGGGGCCTGGCGGATCCTATAGAGAGGCCATGGGAGTCTCAGGGTCTCTAGAGGAATTTTGGGGTTCTTAATGGGAATTTCTGGGAATTCTGGGCTCTGGCCGGGAATTCTTGGAGTCCTTCTAGGGAATTTTGTGGTTCCTTTTCAGAATTTTGAGAATTTTGTGGTCCTTATAGGGAATTTGGAGGTCTCGTGGGTATTTCAGGGGCCCATAAGGAGATGTTGAGTGAAACACTAATCTTAGAAAATTAGGATTTTAGTTACCTTGCTGAAAACAATTAAAAGTTAGGAGGGAATAGTTATCTGAAACTTAAATAATTGATTGTCTGTCATTTCATGTTTGCTCAGCCATGCTTACAGTGGGAAAAGACGAAACTAGTGAGCAGATCCAAAGGAACATAGACAATGCAACCAGAAACCCATTGTTTGGAAAACTGGACTATCCCCAGAAATCATTTCTATTGTCAGTGATAGAAAAGGTTTAGGGTGAGGAAGACTCACCTTACTTCCTCCTTTTAAGACCCTCCCACAAAAATGACCCCAGACTTAATTTAAGAAGTCAATCACATGCTTAATAGCTATTCAAGCTAATTACCATAGGAAGCAGGGGATGGGAGAGGCTGTTATTATGAATATGTATTTGTTTGAATCCTTTGCTAATAAATAGACTTTGTGATCACCTGTGCTTTGGCAGTGCGTGTTAGAGGATTACCTCACACTGCTGCCCAGCGCTGAATAAACACACACTTTCCAACTTTAAATTGTTAGAGAGTCTTTTGTCCATCACAGTTGAGTGTTGGTATTAGAACAATACTCATATTTTGATAATTACTGTCAGTGTCAAAGAGAAAGAAAATGTTACCATGAGAGAAGTAGATCTTCCAGTACTTTAGTGTTTTTAGCCTGAGCTATTTTTGAATGAGAGAGCTCTGAAGCCGTCGCTCATGGCAGCTGAGCCAGCTTGAGTCCCACACAGCAGCAGCTTCCAGAGCCTCAGATGATGCCCTTCCTGTGCACTGCACTCTGTGGATGTACCAGGTTGCTCAGGACTAACAAAAGGATTTCTAGCACAGCAGTCTGTAGCGTGACATAAGCATCAACTTGGCATATTTTTTCTCTTTTCTCTTAATTTTTCATTATTTTGAGTTTGCACAGGATGTGGTGGCTGCTCCCTGATAGACTATGCCTCCCAAACGAAGACAAAGATAGTCATCAAGGTATTCGGGATCTTTGAGAAAGGGGAAGAGGAGGAAAGGAGGATGCTGGAGAGATACTTCAGAGTAGAGCTTTGTGGCATTACATTTAGCATATTCACTGGAGAAAAGCATCTCAGGAAAGGGATTCAGATAATCATGAGCTCTTTAAGGAAACATCACTTAAGTCCTTCCTCCTTACCCCCACTTTCTCAGCTTATGAAAGGGGTGAAAGGGGTGTTTACAAGTTCTTTGAAAACTAAAGCCAAGCACCAACTGGATGTGCCTGGAAAGGCTTGTGTCCCCTCCCAGTCTGCAGAAAATGAGCTAAGGCAAAAAGAGCTGAGGATCCAAACAATCAAGAGTTGTATGTGGCTTTCACTAGCCCTGTGACATGGATCAGAAAAGGCTCTCTTGGGCCCTTACAGACCCATTTATCCCCAGCAATGGAAACCTGCAATCATCCTACAGGCAATGATGGTACCAAGAATTTCAAACCTACAGGTCACAACATTCCATTTCATCTTGGTCACAGTCACATCTGTAGCAATCCTCTGTCCTCTCAATGTGTTCAAAGGGATACAGTTTTCCATTTACCATACAACCTGCACAAGACAAAACAGAGCATGTTCTACAAGTCTCCACCCAAAGGCTAAAGAGTTTAAAAATTATTTCAGTTTTTCTGAAAAAGTTTTTCAGGCAAATGTGTAGTACAAGGATTTGGGTTTTACTCTCTTGACTCCTGAATAAGCTCCATGTGCTGGAACACCAATAGATTCCCAGCACCAATTGCAATAATATTGCTGCAATTATACACAGCCCAGAGGAAGACTTTGTTTTCCCCCTACTTTTGGCAACTTGCTGCCCCTATTTGTGTTTTTGCAATATCTTCCCCCTCCTTGTATTTTGAGCCCTTCCTGGCAGCTCCACATAGACACAAGATAAAATAGAGCAACCAGATCAGAGAACCTTCCTTTTTCTTAGCGTTTTGGGCCTCCCCTGGCTTGTAAATTTTTCTCCAGCAGTATGCATCACCCAAGGTCATTATGATGCCCATTGCAAGAAGGAAAGTCAGAAAGCACTTCTGTAAAAATGACGAGGAGTCATTCCATGCATTTTAATCCGCTTTGATTAGCTCTATTTTCAAAAGCTGTCATTGAACCTGAATCAAAGTTAAAAATAACCCTATATGTACATGGATATAGTGGAAAAGTACACTCCAGATATTCCTCTGCATTGATGACGACTTCATGTAGGTGGGAAGATACAAAATGGCATGTAGTACTGTGTCAGCAGCATTACTCCCTGCCGAAGTTCAGTCTCTAGAAATCACACTAAACTCCAATAGTATTAAAACCTTGAAAGCCCTGTCAGGCTCTTGGCTGTGCTTTATTTATTGCCTTTGAGTCAGCTTTAACCACTTCTCCAGAACATCTTTGTAGAACATCCCTTTGCTTCGCTTTTGGGTACAGCAATACCTTTACATTTTGCAATGGAGAGGAGGTATCAGATCTAAATCTATTCCAGCAGGTTTCTTGACACAGGTGGCTGGTTAGAGAAAAAAGATATAATTGTGTGTCTTTGTGCAAAATTCAAGTGCTGTACATTGTACTTAGCATCACCTGGGCCATCTTGTCAAACCATGCAGACACAGGTTGGGACTTGACACAGGGTGCAGCTCCTTTTGTCTAGAGGGGGCAACAGCTAAGCATCTGTAAGAGGCCTTCAGGTATGTCCCCTGGCACCTGCTGAACATCCAGACCTTTTTGAAAAAGCCTGCATGACCTTGTAATGATGATTTTACTGGGGTCGACAGACTGGAGAAGCAGGAGAGAGGAAAGGTTTGTTTTGATGTGTTGTTCCAGCTGAAGAACTTAAAGGAAAAGTTTAGGGCTAGCCAGAGACTGAGAAGCAATGGAGGAAGCTATTTAAATTTTCTTGATAACACTTGCAGACTAACATGAAAGGATTTAAAATGAGTGGATCTTTCCAAGTTATTGTTCTGAACTTTGGAAACTATTGCTGAGGCTGTTGCTGCTTAAACTGGGTTCAAAATAGCAGTGAGAGGCTTGGCTTACTTGAATCACAATGCCTTAAAACATTGAAAGGTTCTGTGCCTCAGGCAGGAGGTCAGCCAAGGAGAAATTCCTCTGTCTGCTGTGGAAAAAACTTGTTATTTTAATCCTTGATGTCTTGCTTCCTTATGGGACTAAGTGACATTTACAGTGTAGTGAAAGCAAGAAGGATGAGGGTTTATGGACTGCTCTGGGAAGGGGGTAATGCTTCATTTTCATCGTGGTTCTGTGATGTGGAGTTCCTGAGGCTTTAGGCTAGAATAGAGACAGTTGTCATACTGATCACCATCACCAGAATGAGAGAAGTTAAAGGGAAAGACTGAAACTCCTAAAGCGTTTATGTCACACACGTCTTTATAGAAAATACAAAATCTTTCATTTGTTAGGGTGTCTTTTCTTAATGTTTCACCATTTTCTGCTTCCAGCATTTTCCTTATCATTCCATTCCTGGAAATGCCAGTCACATTTGCTTGGGCATGCTCCTCTCTCTAAAGATCAGAGTTTTAGACATTCCACAGAAACTAAACAGAAACATAAGAGCACATCAGTGGTGTTCAGTCAGGTGTCTGAATGTGCTTTTGCTGCAACAAGCAAAGGATGTGTCAGATAAGTAACAAAAACATAGCAATGAAGCTTAAGCAGAGAAAGAAATGATAATTTCTCCCATTTATGTATCAACATGCATTATAGAAAGTACTGCCTGCTCTGTAGAACCTCAGCCATTCCTGAGATGCTCATCAAAGGTAGTTCTTGGTACCTGTACCTTTGGGATTACGTATACCCAAATTACTGGAAAACTATGGCATAGGACTTTGTTGGTTTATTTATCATTACCTAACTGTTGATTTAGATTCTGCAAACACCTTTGGAAACTCGAAGAGCTGGAACAGGACACAGTTTGTCGACTCATTAGTGAAGAACAGAAAAAATACATGGACAAAATATACATTTTTTTTCCTTTATAGAATGTCTAAATTTTAAACAGCACTTTACATTTCTAAGTTTTAAAAACATAGTTCTAAATGTTTCCAAATCCTTAATGTTTTCACAAACATTTCTGAGGAAAGGAGAAAAGGAAGTCAAAGACTAAGTGACATCTGTTACAATTTCTTGCAAAGAATTACAATACAAAGAACAACATTCACGATAATCTTCAGAGAAGTGTCTTCCTGTCTTTAGGTCTTACAGGTTTGAAATACAATATAGCCACATTTAAAATGTGTCACTAAATTATTCTCTCAAATGCTCTCCTTTTGCACTTATAAAGCAAACACTATGTCAGCATTCCCATTACAAAATAAACCCAAACCAATCTAAGCCTTTGATTTAACCTTGTGGAAAGCTTGGCTTCCAAGGAGCTCTAAATTCCCAGGGAAAGCTGGAGTTCTTTATGTGGAACCAGAGAGCAAAGGTTTTATGATGCCTTTATATTGTGCAATTCATGCCTGGGAGGAGGGGATAAAAGAGGCTGCTCAGTGCAAATGTAGTTATTTTGTAATATCCAAAGAAATGTCTGAAATGTTTCCAGCTGGCAATGAGAAAATGTTTGGTTCTGTAGAGCACTGACCTGGGAAAATCGTTGACACCTGAACTTTGTATTCCTTGGAAGCATTATGAATCAAAAAACTGCCTTTCTGATGGAATACAAGTATTGATAGCTAAGCTATCCATACATTATTATCCAGCTAGGTTATTTTCAGATGGGGCAGAACTGCATGCCAAATCCTTCCTGGTATCAGAGGGCTGGACCAGGCTGAGTAGTGCAGTAGGTATTGAAGGTGACTAGGGGGGTCCATGGAGGTCCAGTGCTCTGACCCAGGAAGCTGCCAACCTTCCTAGAGAGAGGGGCCCACAGGGACAGCCTTCTAAAAGGGTCTTCTGGCTAGTTTCCTAGCAGCCAGAATTCCAATTGTGCAATTCCACAGCAATTCCTTAATTATCCAGCAGCTCTGTGAAGGGGGTCAGGGACAACTGCTCCCTAGAGAAGTGGGGGAAAAGCTGGGCTTTTTATGGGGAAAAGCAAAGGTGGTACCAAGGGGGAAAGACCAGTGGGTTACGAAGAAGTGACATGGGCACTAAGGCATGGTGGGGTCACTGAAACCTTTGGGAACAGCTCACCACAAAAACGGAGGATGTGCCAGCTTCTGGGGTGTCTCTGCAGGAGAGGGTTGAGAGAAGCTAATCACAGCCCAGTGAAGGGACATCCCATTCAAGGGACATCCCTGCAGGGCAGGGCTGCAGGCAGAGCCAAGACAGTCCCATTGGCCTCCACAGGGTATTAATAGCCAATGGAGCTTGTTTAATTAAATTGTAACAATATTGGCAATATTGTGGCATTATAATTAATCAATAATTGTTTTTAATTGCTATAAGGCAAAAAGAGATAAAGGAAATGGTTAAACAAAGGAAAAAAAAAAAACCAAACAAAAAAACCCTCAACATCCAGATGTTAGGTGGGAGGCAGGATATGAAGGGTATAGGTCTAAGAACAAGTGGCTAGAAATAGGCTCTCGACCTTGAATTGGGCCAAATTGGGCTGATTCCAAAGAGTTGGTGTCCTGGGTTGATGTTTTGACTGACTTCTCACCCTGCCCCCTTGGCCATGAAGCTGTCTGCTCCCGGGGAGGGGCCGCCTGGGCTCTGCTCTGTGGAATAGCCTTGGTTTGCCGCGAACTTGGCTTGGGGGGGGGGGGGCGGGCTCGCGGGCTGCGCGCTTGGCTCTGGCTGCTGCTGCGTGTGGCTATCGCTGCTGTGGTGGTGGCTCGTGGCCTGGTTTGTTAGTTAGCTGTTTTTGCTTGATTTTTTTTTTAATATTGCTTGAATTATTTGGTTTAGCTCGCCGCTGTTTAAGGCTTGCTGGCTATTCCGGCTGGTTTTTTTCTTTCTCTCTCTCCTTTCCTTTCTCTCCCTCACCTCCCGAGGATTCAGCACCAGCTCCGGAGGAACCCTGCGGCCTGCCTCTGGACACCGGCCAAAAAAGCGTTTCACCCTTCTAGTGAAAATCGAAGCGTCCAAGTTTCTCTCTCTCTCGGTGAAAACCTTTTTTGTCATCTGAGTCTGTGCTGGGAAGTGTTTCTCTTGTATGTGTTAATAAATAGGTTTTTTCCACTTTTCCCCCTGAGTAAAATTTTTTTTTCTTAAGTCCAGTGGGATAAAGAATTGGAGGTTTATTTCCTGGGAAGCTCTTCTGGGGGTTTTTTTCCTAAGTTTGTCCAAACTTGGACATTTCTTATTTGGTGGCCCATACGGGGAAGGAGAAAGTGGAAAAAACTTTAATAACATCTTGTTTTTAATTGGCCTGTATTGATATCAGTATGTTTTTTGAAGCCATGATGTCTTTTGGATTGGAAGCCTGTATGTTTGCTCTTTAGAGTTTTTTGAAATCTTAATACCCCTGTGGTCTTTGGGCCTGTTCTCTTACTCAGAGATAGCCCCAGTGTTGTCTCTAGCACGTAGTTTTTTCATGAAAGGGGTATTAACCAAAATACTCATTGGGCTAGGCTTGGTTGTTATGATCTGCCAGAAGTTTATGAAGGTGTTAGAATCCACTTCAGGAATGTACAAGTCGTGGTTTGTGTTGTGCACTCAATTCATTAGAGGAGAAGCAAGCAAAGAGGATTTTTTGCCTTTATTTTCCTTCTTCTCCTCTGAATTATTTACATCTCTGTTAGAAAATGTTAAGCTCTCCCTGAGTGTAAAGGAAACCATCTTTCTGGTATTTAATTTAGTAAGTTTTTTCTATACTGTCTGCAGTTTATACAGAATAAAAGCTGAGATTTCTAGGGATGCAGGTGTTACAACCCCTGATTTGGTAGCAAAGCAGAGTGTGAAAAATTCTGAGTGGTGTGGCAAATGGGAGGAACTGGGCCAAATTCTAAAAAAGTTTTCTGAACCTATAATCTGGGATTTTTCATCTGAACAAATTCAAGACCCAGTCAAGACTGCAAAGTACTTAAAAGAAAAGTGTCAAGACAATTCTAAGGAAAAGAAAATCACTGCAGTGAGCTGGGCTCTGGTGTACGCTTATCGAACCCTGTTAGATAGTGTAGGACAACAAGCAAAAGAGAGGGAACAGGGAGATAACGTAGCTACTATTCCAGTTACTCAAACTGCAGTTAACACCTCAGGCTCCAGGACAGGGGCAAAATTAGACAGCAAGCTTCAACCTATGGCTGTGGCTACCAGTACCAGGAGTAGAAAGTGCACAAAAAAACCAGATCGGCCGGTGGAGGATAATGATGATGAAGATGCAGGAAAAGGACCTTCAACTCCCCCTGATATAAAATCCGGAGTTAAAGTGACTGATGTGAGATCAAAAACTAATAATGAGTCCTTTTCTCTGAAAGATCTTCGTGGTCTAAGAAAAGATTATACAAGGCGACCTAATGAATCCATAATTAGTTGGCTGGTCCGGCTTTGGAATGCGGCAGGTAAGGCAACCATCCTGGATGGCACGGAAGCGAGACATTTGGGATCCCTGTCTCAAGATCCAGTCATCGATCAAGGTATGATGAGGGGAGCTAATCCTCAGAGCCTCTGGTCACGTGTATTGGACAGTGTGGCACAAAGATATCTCTGCGCTGATGACCTGTACATGCAGCAGACCAGATGGAAAACCATCGAGCAGGGAATCCAATGTTTGAGAGAGATGGCGGTGGCAGAAATTATTTTCTCAGATGACGTAACAACTAGAAATCCAGATCTGGTACCGTGCACACCGATTATGTGAAGGAAGCTTGTGAGGCTTGGACCATCTGAATATGCCTCAGCTCTTGCAATCATGAAACGAGAAGACATATACGAGACAGTGCTTGATATGGCAAAGAAGCTTCGGGCGTACGCTGATGCTGTGCATGGCCCAACGCATGCCAGGATTGCAGCCATAGAAACACGTTTACAGAACTTGAAAGATAAGTTGGAGGAAAACCATAAGAAGCTGAGAAAGGAAATCAAAGAGGATCTCCTCCAAATCTCAGCTGTGCAAATCAGACGTCCCGTCAGTCAACGCAGACGCTCCTCTGCTGAGGAGAGAAGGTACACCCCATCGTGCGGAGTTGTAGTTTTTCTTGCGTGACTGCAGAGAAAACATGAAGAGGTGGGATGGAAAGCCCACAGCTGTTCTGGCACAACGAGTGCGTGATTTGAAGGAAGACAAGGCTCAACAAGAAGGTTCCATCAGAAAGAGAGCAGCTCCAGTTGCCCGGAACTACAGTGCCACGTATGAGGAGGATGATGACGACATGTCCGATTCACTTAAAGGAACTTCTAAGACCTATGCCCCCGTCAATAAGGACAAACAGGCTTAGAGAAGCCCTGCCTCTAGCCAAGGTGAGGCCAGGGAAAACCGAGTGTTTTGGACCGTGTGGATTCGGTGGCCTGGCACATCGAAACCACAGAAGTATAAAGCTTTAGTGGACACTGGAGCACAGTGTACTATATTTCCATCAGGATGTGTCGGAGAAGAGACCGTTTCTATTGCTGGTGTAACAGGTGGATCACAGGACTTTACAACAGTAAAAGCGGAAGTGAGTCTAACCGGAAGAGAGTGAAAAAAATACCCGATTGTGACTGGTCCAGAGGCCCCGTGTATTTTGGAAATAGATTTCCTTCGAAGCGGGTATTTTAAGGACCCAAAAGGCTTCAAGTGGGCATTTGGGATAGCGGCTGTGATGGCGGAGAAAATCCGGCAATTGAACACCCTGCCCGGACTATGTGAGAATCCAATTGCCGTGGGACTCCTGAGGGTAGAGGAGCAGAGGGTACCGATTGCCACTTCGATAGTACATCGTCGGCAATATAGAACAACTCGAGATGCTGTGATCCCGATCCATAAAATGATCCGGGAGCTGGAGCGCCAAGGGATGGTGAGCAAAACCCACTCACCCTTCAACAGTCCCATCTGGCCTGTGCGCAAGTCTGACGGAAAATGGAAATTGACAGTGGACTACCGCGCATTAAATAAAGTCACCCCACCGTTAAGCGCTGCCGTGCCGGACATGCTGAAGCTCCAGTACGAGCTGGAGTCCAAAGCAGCAAGGTGGTATGCCACCATTGACATTGCCAATGCGTTTTTCTCCATTCCTTTGGCAGCAAAATGCAGGCCGCAGTTTGCTTTCTCCTGGAGGGGCGTGCAGTACACCTGAAACCGACTGCCCCAGGGGTGGAAGCACAGCCCCACCATCTGCCATGGGCTGATCCAGGCTGCACTGGAAAAGGTGAGGCTCCAAAACATTTGCAGTACATCAATAACATCATTGTGTAGAGAAACACAGCAGAAGAAGTGTTTAAGAAAGAAAAGGAAATTATCCGAATTCTCCTGGAAGCCGGTTTTGCCATCAAAAAGAATAAAGTTAAGGGACCTGCTCGTGAAATCCAGTTCCTAGGAGTAAAGTGGCAAGATGGAAGACGTCAGATTCCTACTGATGTTATTAATAAAATCACAGCTATGTCTCCACCTACTAACAAGAAGGAGACACAAGCTTTCTTGGGTGCTATAGGCTTCTGAAGAATGCACATCCCCGAGTACAGTCAGATTGTGAGCCCTCTTTACCAGGTTACTCAAAAGAAAAATAATTTTCATTAGGGCCCAGAACAACAACAAGCCTTCATCCAAATTAAACAAGAGATCGCCCATGCAGTAGCTCTTGGCCCCGTCAGGACGGGGCCAGATGTGAAGAATGTGCTCTACTCTGCAGCTAGAAACCACGGTCTGTCTTGAAGTCTGTGGCCAAAGGTGCCAGGTGAAACCCGAGGCCAACCCCTGGGATTCTGGAGCAGAAGTTACAGAGGGTCTGAAGGCAATTATACCCCGACAGAAAAAGGAAATCTTGGCTGCTTATGAGGGAGTCTAAGCTGCTTCAGAGGTGATTGGCACAAAAGCACAACTCTTTCTGGCACCCCGGTTGCCAGTGCTGGAGTGGATGTTCAGTGGGAAGGTTCCTTCCACCCACCATGCCACCAGTGCCAATGAAGCAAGTAAATAGCCCTCATTACGCAGTGCGCCCGGATCGGGAAATTAAATCGCCCAGGAATCTTAGAAATAATTACCAACCGGCCAGAGGAAAAAGTTTTGGTGTAACAGACGAGGAACAAGAACCGGTGACCCGGGCTGAAGAAGCACCACCTTACAACCAGCTACCGGCAGAGGAAATCCGCTATGCCCTGTTCACCGACAGTTCCTGTCGCATTGTAGGGACAAATCGAAAATGGAAAGCAGCTGTATGAAGCCCTACACAACGGGTTGCAGAAGCTACTGAAAGAGAATGAGGGTCTAGTCAATTCGCTGAACTCAAAGCTGTCCAACTGGCTTTAAATATTACCGAAAGAGAAAAGTGGCCAAAGCTCTATCTTTGCACTGATTCCTGGATGGTAGCCAACGCTTTGTAAAGATGGCTGCAAAGATGGAAAGAAACGAACTAGCAGCGCAGAGGAAGACCAATCTGGGCTGCTAAAAAGTGAAAAAACATAACTACTCGGTTAAACAAGCTACCCGTGAAGGTTCGCCATGTGAATGCCCATGTCCCCAGAAGTAAAGCTAATGAAGAACAGCGAAATAACCATCAAGTAGATCAAGCAGCAAAAATAGGGGGGTTGGAAATAGATTTAAATTGGAAACATAAAAGAAAGTTGTTCCTGGCTCGATGGGCCCATGATGCCTCAGGCCATCAGGGGAGGGATGCCATCTATAAGTGGGCACGAGACCGAAAGGTAGATCTTACTATGGACAGCATTACTCAAGTTATTCATGATTGTGACACTTGCGCTGCCATCAAGCAGGCCAAGCGGGTGAAGCCCCTCTGGTATGGAAAACGGTGGTCCAAGTACAGGTATAGGGAGGTTTGGCAGATTAATTACATCGCACTGCCTCAGACTCGCCAGGGCAAACGTTATGTGCTGACCATGGTGGAAGCCACCACCAAATGGTTCGAAACTTACCCTGTATCTCACGCTACTGCCTGCAACACCATCCTGGGCCTGAAAAAACAGGTCCTTTGAAGGCATGGTACTCCTAAGAGAATCGAGTCAAACAATGAGACTCATTTTAAAAATAACCTTGTCAACACCTGGGCTAGGGAACACGGTATTGAGTGGGTGTACCACATCCCTTACCATGCACCAGCTGCAGGTAAAGTAAAAAGGTACAATGGATTGTTAAAGACCACCTTAAAGGCATTGGGTGGGGGATCCTTTAAGAATTGGGAGCAGCATTTGGCAAAGGCCACTTGGTTAGTCAACACTCGAGGTTCCACCAACCGAGCAGGTCCTGCCCAATCTGAGTGCCTTAATACAGTAGATGAAGACAAAGTCCCAGTGGCCCATGTCAAAAAATTGCTACGAAAAACAGTATGGATTAATCCTGCCTCGAGTACAGGCAAACCCATTCAGAAAATTGCCTTTGCTCAAGAACCTGGATGTACTTGGTAAATAATGCAGAAAAATACAACAACCCGCTGTGTACCTCAGGGAAATCTGACTGTGAGATGAAACAAAAAAAATATGTAAATGTTAAAAGTTTGAGCAAGTCAGAAGTGTTCATATTGTGTTTAATAAGTGTATATCCCAATCGTGTGTCAATAATCACGATATGGAATAAGGGGTGGAATGTCCTGGGTTGATGTTTTGACTGACTTCTCACCCTGCCCCCCTTGGCCATGAAGCTGTCTGCTCCCGGGGGAGGGGCCGCCTGGGCTCTGCTCTGTGGAATAGCCTTGGTTTGCCGCGGGCTTGGCTTGGGGGGGGGGGCGTGCTCGCGGGGCTGCGCGCTTGGCTCTGGCTGCTGCTGCGTGTGGCTATCGCTGCTGTGGTGGTGGCTCGTGGCCTGGTTTGTTAGTTAGCTGGTTTTTGCTTGATTTTTTTTCTATTTTATATTGCTTGAATTATTTGGTTTAGCTCGCCGCTGTTTAAGGCTTGCTGGCTATTCCGGCTGGTTTTTTTCTTTCTCTCTCTCCCCCTCTCCCTTCTCCCCCTCACCTCCCAAGGATTCAGCACCAGCTCCGGAGGAACCCTGCGGCCTGCCTCTGGACACCGGCCAAAAAAGCATTTCGCCCTTCTAGTGAAGATCGAAGCGTCCAAGTTTCTCTCTCTCTCGGTGAAAACCTTTTTTGTCATCTGGGTCTGTGCTGGGAAGTGTTTCTCTTGTATGTGTTAATAAATAGATTTTTTCCACTTTTCCCCCTGAGTAAAATTTTTTTTTCTTAAGTCCAGTGGGATAAAGAATTAAAAGTTTATTTCCTGAGAAGCTCTTCTGAAAGTTTTTTCCCTAAGTTTGTCCAAACTTGGACAGTTGGTCACTGGAGTGAGGCCTCTTGTGGGAATATATATTTAATTTTTTAACCCTAGCCCTGTGCGCCTGCGTTACCTGCAAGGTCAAACAGTGAACACTGAGGAAGACCCAGAGCCTTCATCGGAAACCAGACCCCTGAAAGGAGAGAGACCCTCGACCACTGGTGACGCATGCGCAACACAACATAGTGGCGTAGATTTTAGGAATAGAAACTAGGATGAGCTTTCTAGAAGCTTCTGTATTAATATGCATTAGTAAACAGTATATAAATGAGATTTTTTTGCTTGACTGATTCAGTACACGCGGAAGGGAGAATCCCTCCCCGTACCCCTGGTCGGTTTTGCTTATGCATTATTCAACCGAACCATACCTCTATTATACTCAAATTGCTGCTAAATTTTGTATTTACTCAAATTTATATAACTCATATATTTTAATTGTATTCATTTTTATACAATTGCTATTATTAATAAATTACTGTTAAATTTAACTTTGTTGTTTGATTAATTGGACAAAATCGAACATATCCAATTTCCATTCATAACAAGCTTTTGCCAGGTCTTTGCATCATCATGGTCAGTGCTGTGGTGTGCACTGGAAGATAACCAAAGGTCAATGGCCACTTGCAGGATCAAACCTCTTAGCATCGAGACCTTAGCTGAAGCTGGATCCCATTACAACATCTCTTTCTCCTCCACCAAAATAAGATATAAGATAATCAACAATATAAGTTTCATAAATTTTAAAAGTAAAATTTCCTCACTCTATCTGTGGGGCTTTGCTAGGGAATAAATTGCAAAAAATCCTTAACATTTCAATATCACATGGCACATTTCCAGACTGCAACAGACTGCATATTAAATTTCATATCTGCAACTGTCAATGTTTCCAATTAAAAAGTAATCCATTAGGAAACTCCAAGCCTTTTTGTTCATTCAATTCTTTATTTTTAATATATAAAATTAAATAAACCCATAAATTATGAAAACCAAATCTTCTCAAGAAGCACTTCTCTGGGCTACTTAGGTAGGAAGTCTTAGATCTCTATGTGTAAAATATTCCTTCCCTGAGAAGCTCTGGCTCTTTTTTCCCTAAGCAAGAAAGCAGGTGCATCAGCTGGTGCTATGCTCTCTGTAATTTAATATGAACTAGCATAAAACCAGAAAAGTCCTTCAGGACAAGTCTCAAATCTGTTCCTCTCCTGCAGAACACAAAAACCTTCTAGGCAAAACTTACCTTAGAGTGTTTAGCTGCACAAGAATATGTGTTTTCACATGCTCCATTTAGAGGAATGATAGGATGGAATCAGTGAATGGGGGCCAATATTTTAAAAACGCATTTGCAATTGTCTGTACTGGAAAAAGCTGAGCTGGCTCTTTATTCTGATCCCTCACATTTTCATCTTTACAGGAAGCAGTTGTACAGGAACACTGAGCTATTTACTGATATCCAGATATCCAGCCGGCAGCACTTTAAGAGAACTTTCAAAGGTAAAGTGTTCAATACCAGTACTTGCAAAATCCTTGGATATTTTTCACCCAAATCAAGGTATGTTACTTGCAAGTCTCAGAAACCTTGAAAGAAGTTCATAATCAAATTACCAAAGCCAGAGAAAATACACCACATTAAATCTTTCTGATTTTAATAATGGCTCACAGAGCTTGAGATAGATTGCCTTGTGAAGGAAACAACCCTGCTGAATGAATGGGGATTGACGCTTGACTGGGGGGCAAGTGAGGATCCCTGCACTAAGAATGCTCAGCTGTGTGGAGCCTCCTACTTTCACAAGACAAAAGATTTCCTGTGATCCTGGAAATTCATTTTAAAATTTGCTTGTTTTGGAAGGTGTGTTTATTTTCAAACCATGGAACACTTAACTACAGACTGTTGAGGCTTTTTAACATACAGTTCTTGAGTGGAGAACTCCATATAGAAGCAGCATTTAACAGGGTTTTGTTCTCTGCTCTCATATATGTGGTCAATTTAGGACACTAGGCATTTCCAGGTGGGAGATTTCATTCCCAAGCCCTGCTTGCAAGCTGAGCTTCATTCCCCTGTGAATGTGGGTAATTGTTTTACTGAGACAGAAGGCATCTGCATTCTTAGTACCTCAAGCTGTGCTGCCATCAGGAAGCATGTGTCCAGGGGCTGCTCTGGATCTCTTTTTCACAGTGACTGAGAACCACTAAAGCAGCACAGTGTGTGCAGACTTTCAGGATCAGGACGTGGCAGAGGACAAGTCAGAGTATCAGAGTTTAATCATTGGAACACTGCTGTACACTTCAGGTCTGCTCTGAGTGGGCAATGGACATGAACAGTCACTGAAAATGTTGGGTGATGACATTGATGAAAATAAGGGAAAACATGGGAGAAAGAGGATGATGATCTCTGATCCTAACTGGCTTTTCTGATTTGAGAGCAGCACAGGTCTTACCAGAAACCCCTGCACTCTTGTTAAAGTCAGTGAGTCGGGGATCTCTGAATTCTTAAGAGAGAAATCAGAGTGCCTGGATTGAATTAAAGTCTTTGGATGGATTGAAATATGTTAAGCCACTCACACATAAAGTAGAGCTGTAAGTTTAAGTTTTAGGATAGGTAAGTGAGTCAGTAAGTTTTACTATGAGCTCTAATGCTTTTAGTAAGTGAGAGGTTCAGATGCCAGAGTCGATGTTCGAGTTCTAGTGAAGGTTGAAAAACATACTCATGTTTTCAGTGGAGGCTCCGGGAGTGTAGTTTTAGACAGTGCTTAGATATAATAGAGCTATAGTAAGAATATTGCCTACATTGTTTTTCAGACAGAGCAAGATAGGTCGTATGCATAGTCTATACATAACCTGGTGTGCTAAGAAACTAGAATTCTTATAGGTTAAGGAGTGGTAGTCTGAATTTGTGTCTTAGCTTTTTGGGAAAATACTATATATGAGTATGTATTGGGGAGAGCTGGGGCTTTTGCTTTTTGCTTTTTGCTTTTCCTACTGCTTTTTGCCACTGCCATTTGCTTTTGCTTTGCTTTGCTCTCTCACTGTCATCATCAACACCCAAGAAGATAGGAGCTGCTGCAGCAACATCAACTTCCCAGGACCCTGACAAGGGCAGCTTCTGCTTCTGTCTGGGACTTTATATCAAAACTTAGCATGGACTTTGCTGTTTGTGACTGTGCCTTTTGAGAATGATTTGCTTCTGCAATAAATAACCTTTAGCAACTATTAGCTCCTTTGCTCCTTTTGGAAGACAACCCGACGAATTTCGTGCCTAGAGCACTGGAGGACCTAACCTTTCACACCATGAATAGAAGCCATTGCACAGCAATGTCCCAAATAGTGCATCCCTTCAAACTGATAATGGATTTTCGACACCTGGCTGGAAAAGAACCTTCAAAGCCTGACAGGGGCTTTTGCCAGGCTACTGATGCATAGCATACCAGAGTAGAGAGTCAAATGCATTTCTTTTTCAAAGAATGTGCCATTTCCCCACATCACTGCAAAAAGCAAAGTATCAGTATGAAGCATTTATTGATGTTTCTTCTCAATTTATTGTAGTCAACGAATGTAGTAATGACAGCAATGAAACACTATCTAATCATGTATCTTGTAAGCTGAATTAGATCAATTAGGAGGTTACCAGCAAGGTAGTGAAGTGCTCTCTTTTATGAGATTTTCCCATGTCATGGTACTTCTCTATGATGGCAAAGCATCTGTAAGAAGGAGAGGAGTTGCACAGTGCAGAGAGGTTTGGAGTAGGTGTTAGCCCACAAAATGAATGGAGCAAAACTTAGATGGGTCGTCCTTCTGCACCACAACATAGTGACAGCGCATTCTGTTGAAAATGACTTTACATTTCTCTCCATCGTAAAGAGGGGGCTTTAGACCGCTGTCAGTGGCAAAGAGAAAGCAAATGTTACCTTGAGAGCTTTCACTAGCTCTGTGACATGGATCAGAAGAGGCTCTCTTGTGCCCTTACAAACCCATTTATCCCCAGCAATGGAAAGCTGCAATCATCCTACAGGCAATGATGGTACCAAGAAGTTCAAACTTACAAAGAGCAGCATGTCATTTTATCTTTGTCACAGTCACATGTGTAGCAGTTTTCTGTCCTCTCAATGTGTCCAAAGGGATAGATTTTTCCATTCATCATACAGCCTGCATGAGACAGCAGCAAAACAGAATATGTTCTTTAAGCCTCCACCCAAAGGCTGAAGAGTTTTAAAATTATTTCAACTTATCTGAAAAGGTAATTCCAGGCAATAGAAACGTGCAAGGATTTGGGGTTTACTCCCTTGACTCTTCAATGAGCTCTATGTGCTGGAGGAGCAATAGCAACCCACCACTAATTGCCATAACATTGCTGCAACTCTTGCCTGGAAGGGTTGAGCTGGAACAGAGACTAGGCAGAGCAAAAGGAATAAAATATGTATTTATTGAAAGGATACACCTTGGGCAGTGCAAGAGCCCAGACAGGGCTACACCCAAATCAAATCCAAGATGGATTCCTGTCTCGAGTTTTTACACCGCTGTAAGTTTTGGTTCATCTATATATTGGGGTCAATCATCCAACCACAGCCCCAGGCTATGAAGTCTCAGCCCCCTGGCTTGCCTCCTTTCCCTCACCGTTGTTTGTGATTTTTTGGGTACCACTTGTCCTTGATTCTCCAGCTAGAAAAGAATTGTTTTGTCTAACTACCCTGTGAAGAAATCTTACTAACACCTAATATGAAGTTTTAGAGTTAAACACTAGGCAGCAGAGATTCTCAGGAATATAAAAGCTAAAACCCAAGGCATCACAAGCATACACAGCCCAGGGGAAGGTTTTGTTTTCCCCCTACTTTTGGCAACTTGCTCTGGAGCACCCTATTTGTGGTTTTGCAATGTCTTCCCCCTCCCTTGTATTTTGAGCCCTTCCTGGCAGATCCGCATAGAGCCAAGTTACAACAGAGCAATCAGGTCAGAGAACCTTCCTTGTTTCTACCTTTGTAGGGCCACCCTGGGCTTCGAAGTTCAGAAATGCAGGCTGCGTGACCCAACGTGACAATGCTGCCCACTGCAACAAAGAAAGCCAGAAAGCTCTTCTGCAGGGATAAAGAAGCACATGGTAATTTCTCCCTTTTAGAAATCAACAAATATTGTAGAAACTACTGACTGCTGTGTAGAACCTCAGCCATTCCTGAGATGCCCATCAAAGGTAGTTCTTGATGTCTGTACCTTTGTGATTACATGAGCACAAAATACAGGAAAACTGTGGCATAGGACTTTTAGCTGTTGATCATTACCTAACTTTGATTTAGATTCTGCAAACACCTTTGGAAGCTCAAAAAGCTGGAACAGGACAAAATTTAAGGGATCAGAAGTGAAAAACAGAAAAAATACACTGACAAAACATAGACATTTTTCCTTTATAAAATGACTATATTTGAAACTGTACTTCACGTTTGTAAGTTTAAAAATCATAGTCCTAAATATTTCAAAATTCGGAGTGTTTTCACAAATATTTCTGAGGAAAGGATAAGAGCAAGTGAAAGACTAAGAGATATCTGTTAGAGTTTCTTGCAAAGAATTACAATACAATGAGCAACATTCACAATAATCTTCACAGAGGTGTCTTCCTGTCTTTACGTCTTACAGGTTTGAAATACAATATAGTCACATTTAAAATGTGTCACTAGATGATTCTCTCAAATGCTCTCCTTTTGCACCTTTAAAGCAAACACCTGTCTGTAGTCCAATTACAAAAAGCCCAAACCAATCTAAACCTTTGACTTACCATTGTGGAAAACTTGACTTCCAAAGAGCTCTAAGTTCCCAGAGAAAGCTAAAGTTCTTTATGTGGAATCAGAGAGGAAATGTTTTATTATGCCTTTATGTTGTGCAATTCAAGTCTGGGAGGCGGGGAAAAAGAGGCTGTTCAATGCAAATGTAGTTATGTTGTAATATCCAAAGAAATCTCTGAAAGGTTTCTAGTTGGTATTGAGATAATGTTTGGTTTTGTAGAGCACTGACCTGGGGAAATCGTTGACTCCAGAACTTTGTATTCCTTGGAAGCATTATGAATCAAAAAACTGCCTTTCTGATGGAATACAAGTATTGATAGCTAAGCTATCCATACAGTATTGTCCAGCTAGGTGACTTTAATGTGGGGCAGAAATGCATGCCAAATCATTCTTGTTATCAGAGGGCTGGACCAGGCTGAGTAGTGCATTAGGTATTAATAGCCAATGGAGATTTTGCCATATCTTTGCATGCTAATGGTTAATGCTGTGGTGTGCACTGGAAGATTACCAAATGTAGTTGGCCACTACCAGGATCAAAACCTCTTAGCACTTAGAATTTTGAGGAACCTGGATCCCATTAAAACTTCTCTCTTGGTGCTCCACTAAAATAAGATATAAGATAATGAACTAAGTTCCATAAATCGAGAAAAAATACTTCCTCACCTAATTTCTGAGTTATTCTTAGTAAAAAAATAGGAATTCTGAAATATTCACATGGCAAATTTCCAGGCTACAACAAGAAGGATGTTGATCTTCCTGTCTGCACTTCTGATGGCTCCCAATTAAAAACTAATCCATTAGGAAACTCCAAGCTTTTTTGTTTGTTAAATTGTATTCCTTTGACAAATAAAATTTAAATAAACCCATACATTCTAAAAACCAGATTTTCCCAAGAAGCATTCTGTGAGCTACTTAGGTAGGAAGTCTTTGATTGCCATAATGAAAATATTGCTTCCCTAAGAAGCTGGGGCAGTTTTTCCCTAAGCAAGAACATTACTTCAGGTGCAGCAGCTGGGGCTGTGCTCTCTGTAATTTTATTATGAACTAGCATAAAACCAGAAAAGTAATTCAGGACAGGTCTCAAATCTGTTCCTCTCCTGCAGAACACAAAAACCTTCTGGGAAATACATACTTTAGAGTGTTAAGCTGCACGAGAATGTTTGTTTTCACGTGCTCCATTTAGAAAAATTATAGGATGGAATCAGTGAATGGGGGCCAATATTTTAAAAACGCATTTGCAATTGTCTGTACTGGAAAAAGCTGAGCTGGCTCTTTATTCTGATCCCTCACATTTTCATTTTTACAGAAAGCAGTTGTACAGGAATGTCAGGGTCCACACCACATGCGGAGACCTGATAGGTTCTTTTAGCAATCTCAAAGCACAAAAGACAGAGCAGGGGACAAAACCAGTTTACTTTTGCAAAAATGCACCTTTATTTAGTGCCAACCAAATGCGATAGAGGGACAGGAAATAGAGAGAGAGAGAGAGAGGGGGATTGGGATTATAGCTACCAAGACGGGCAGATGATCCTCGTGGAACCAGCCAATAGATGTCCGTTGCCATCCAGGGAGATCTCGGGGGTCTTTAGTTTGAGGGTGTCTTTTATAGTCTTTTCCAAGGCGTCGGGCGACTGGCCAAAGAGGTGAGGACTTTCAGGTACGCTTTGGGTTCCGTTGGGGGAACAAACCCAAAACAAGCCCAAGCGAGTCCTTGTCAATGAAACAAACACAGGGCACTCCATCTCAGACCAGTTCATTGTTCTCACACCTGTGGGAGCCTTGTCGAGTGTCACGGTGTGATTTGGGTTTGCCAACCTTTATATATTTAATTTTTTTAGAGACAGGACCCAGGAGTAGAGACAAGGCAGGCTCAAAACTTAAAAAGGTACAAGAAGAAATTTATTAATAATACAAAAAAAAGAATTAGAATTCAGGATAAAATTTCTAGATTGTTCCCTCCTCCCCTTCATTCTACATTTCTTACCAACAACATACAGAGAGAACACTTCAGTCAGTTATACACTCAAATAATCAGTTCAGTTTACTTCAGAGAGAAAAGTTCCTTTTTTTTAGTTATAGCTTAGGGGATGTCTTCACCTTCACAGTCTGCGTCCGCCCGAGAACCACAGAACCATGAATTTTCCTCCCATTTACACAGTCCTTCCAGAGCCGTGTTATGGGTTACGATGCACATGTACATGGGGTACAACCGTTAAAGGCAGGCTGCTAAAAAACAGAATTCTCTTCATTGTCTTCTCTATCAAATGTCTCTGTTCATATTCCAGTTCCAGAACAGAGACCCCCATTTCCTCGGGGCAAAGGATCCTTTTCTCAAATATTTCAACCCCCCATGTATTTTCCACAGTTTAAAGGAATTTTAGTGAAGTCACAATCCCCACAGCCCACAAAAAAGGTTTTCAGCTACTTGCATCTTTTCAATCTCTTCCCACCAGGAACTTTATCGTCATTCCGCTGACCTCTGTAGTCTCCATACTTCATTTCTTTTCATTTAGGGAAGCTCAGGAGATCGAGGATTTTTTCCAGGCATAAAGAAGTTAAAATTGTATCCAGATTGCAAAGAAACAAACAAGGGCAGCTGGAGGCCTCTTCTGCCATATGGAAAGGCGAGTCTAGCTGAGCCGGCAGGGCCTGGGCCATGTGACCGGTGCTGGAGCCATGTGACCGGTGCCGGAGCCATGCGGCCGGTGCTGGAGCCATGCGGAGCCGGGGGGCCCCCAAGCCAGGGGCTCCCCACAAAGTCGGTACCGGGCTGAGCCCCCCGCTGAGCCCAGAGCCGGACCGGGGGGCCGGTGCTCCGGCCAGAGACCACTGCACCTCCCCAGAGGCCCCAAGTCGAAAAAGAGCATTCAACATGATCCACTGTGATTTGTGAAAGCAAAACAACCTCTAATTGGTTTCCTGAGCTGTCCATCACCAAATCAGCTCTCTGATTGGTGCCAGCAGCTCACAAGGGAAGCTCCCAGAGACAGGAGAGCCCCTCCCACTCCCCAGCCTCATGGAGCCTGCTCTGAGGCAAGTCCACCCCTCCCCCCGAGTATGTGAAACCAACACATTGAGTAAACACAGTTCAGTGTACCGTGACAAGCTGTAAACCAGTCTCATGAGAAACTAGTCCTGGTCCAATGGGCACCACCTGCGAACAATCACTTGGCATTCCTCCCATCCCTGGCCAGTGCCTTTAAACTGCAGTTTGAGGGGTCTTCTTAGGCCTCAGGCGAGGGTCGTTGGGCAGAACAAACGAGAGGCTTTTAAACGGACTCTTACAGGGTCTTGGTGAGGGGTCTTGGGTGGGGGGGTCCTGGAAGGGGCCAGGGAAGGTCTGGGGAGGGGTCGTGGTGAAGCACAGAAAAACACTCTAAAACCCACAAAAAGAAGTTCTAGAGTAGGTGTGTATTTATTCAGTGCTGCGGCGCGTGGGGGACAGCTCCTCCAAAAACACACACCTGTGGCCACCTGCGCCTCTCCTTTTATTCTCTACAAACCAGGAATACACAATTCCTCACAAATCCATCGCCTCCTCGCTTCATATGGAAATTAGTTTCATGCCTCTTTGCGCAGTTCCTTTTAGGTTGCTCTGCTGTTTGTCTGGGGGTCTTTGGGATGACCCCTGGGTCTCACAGGCTTCATGCCAGCTCTTCACTGGCATATTTTGGCACCCAAAATTCCCCCCTCAAATTCCCACACTTGGAACCAAAATTCCCAAATATTCCCTACGGACATCCCACAGATTTCCTCTACAGAACCCAAACTTCCCGTGTTGGGACCCATGTTTCTCTATACAGACCCCAAAAATTCCCTATGGGATCCTCCAAAATTCCATTTGAGGACCCCAACATTGCAAAAATTCTCAATAGAGACCTAAAAATTCCCATGTTTAGACTCAAAATTCAAAAAAATTCTGTGTGGAGACCCCTTAATTCTCAAAATTCTCAATATAGGCTACAAAATTCCGTTTATTACCCGACAATTTTCTTATGGGAACCCCAAAATTCCCAAGAGAACTCCAAATTCCCTTTAAGGACACCAAAATTTTCAGTAGGAACCCCAAAATTACCTTCAGGGACCGCACAAATTCTCTGTACAGAGCCCAAAATACCCAGACATTCCCTTGAAGAAACTCAAAATTCCCACATCGAAACCATGAGACCACCCTGTCCTCTCTATAGGATCCGCCAGGCCCCTGTGGATCCCCTCTAGACGTCCCAGAGCGCCTTTAAGGACCCCCAGAGCCCCCCAAATCCCTGATGGACAAGCCCAAATCCTCTATAGAGGCCCTAAGACCCCCCCAGTCCCCGATAGATCCCCCACAGATACCCTACAGATCCTCACAGCCCCACCGCAGCTCTCAGACACGCTGGAGCTGGACAGAGGGACCGGAGCAAAGATGGCGTCGCACAGGAGGCACTAACGGGTGTTCTGAGCATGCTCAGTAAGAACCAGCCAAGAGATGGGCAGGGCTTAGAGGGGAATGAGGCGGAGCAAAAAAAAGGGCTCGGTCTGAAGGAAAGGGGAGTAGATAATGATTGACAGGGGCTGGGAATAGAAATGAGTGGGGCAAATAAATGGGCAGAAATTGAGGGGAAAGGGGCGGGAACTGTGAGGGGAAAGAACTGGGCCCAAAGGCCACATGGTCCTGAAGGGGCCTGGTTTGGCCTAAAATTAGATAAAACGTGCAGAAATTCATCCTAATTCCAGCAGGGTTCACCTAAAATCAGCCAAATGGGCCTCAAATCCACACAAAGAGGTATAAAATCATCCAAATTGGCCTAAGATTGTCTGTAGGGACCTAAAATCCAGCCTAAAACATCTCAGCTGGATATAAAATCCCATAAATGGGCCTGAAAGATTTGGGACCAAGTCCAGCACACAAACCAGGGACAGCACCGTTTCTGAGGCTGAAATCAGAATGGAGACCGAGGCCAAGACTGGGAACAGAACCAACACCAGAACTGAGACCAGCACCGCTCCAGAACTGGAACAAAGACTAGCACTGAGACCAATGCCAATACTAGAACCGGCACCAGGAGAGCTCCAGGGCTGCTCTGGGACCTGGGACCAGCATCGAAATAACAACAGGACTGAGACTGAGAGCGGTACCAGAACCAGCACCAAGACTGATACTGGCACCAGAATCGAGACTGGCACCAATATGAGACTGGGCCTGAGACTGAGATTGGCACTGGGAGCACACCGGGACCAACATCGACACAAGTACCAGCACTGGGACTGGGACCGCTCTAAAACCGAGACCAAGAACGACATTGAGTCCAAGACTGAAAACAGAACCGGCACCAGCACCGAGACTGGCACCGCTATCGGACCCAGACTGAGACCAGCACTGTGGAAGCTGAGACAGAGAGTGCTGTGGATTTAATTGGCATTTGCAGTTTGATAACCAGGACGCCTTGGAAGAACAAACAGAGCTTTGATGATTACAAGAAGATTGGAACAAGACTGGCGACAGGAAAGAAGATTGCACCAAATAAGGAGAAATGTAAAGTTTGTCTGGGTGATGTTTAATGCAAAGAATATAGTAAACATTACTGCCTTCCTAAAAATGGTGTATAAGCAAATATGTAGCTCACAATAAATTTGGATTCTGATCATGAGCCCACAGTTTCTGTCTCTCTCACTATCATCAATAAAATGGCCCAGGACTGGAACCAAATCCAAGACTGGGAACAAAACTGACACCAGAACCGAAACTGGCACATCTACAAGACGGTCACTGGCACTGAGACTGAGACCGAGCCCAAACCGGCCCCAGAACTGGAACTGGGACCAAGACTGAGACTAAGACAGACACTGGAACCAGCAAGGGAAGAACTCCGGGAATGAGACTGAGAGCGGCACCAGAACCAACACCGAGACTGGCGCGACTGTAAGTCCCACTGGGACTGGGACCAGCACTGTTTTGGGATCGAGACCGACACCAGGACCGAACGAGCACAGGGAGCACTCAGGTACTGCTCCAAGACTGAGATCGACACTGGGATCAGACCGGAAAGCGAGGCTGACACGAGTACTCTGAGACTGAGAGTGAGACAGGCTGGCACCAAAGAGGATCAGCACCAGGATCACACTGTGAGCACCCTGGGACCTCCACATTAACTCTGAGGACTTCTGGCTGTACCTCCTTGAGGGACTGGGAGACCCCCGGGGTGGGGCGGGACTGACTCAGTTCGCATCGTTCTGGTGC